>WOGP01000006.1:0-53470 GCA_015342065.1 Leptinotarsa undecemlineata
CTTAGACTTTTTACGCTTTGAATTAGTCCCTGCTTTAGCTGTTATGTTTCCCAATGAAGCAGATCCAGATATCCCCACTGAAACACTTTGGTTCCAATAGGACGGCGCTTCACCACATTTTGGTATCAATGTCAGAGAATATCTCGATGACATATTTACAGGACGCTGGATTGGACGTCGCGGTACAATTGAATGACCGCCAAGATTCCCAGAATTACCGCCATAAGATTATTTTTATTGGGGATATATGAAAGACAAATGTTAGATATTAAGTTATTTGGAACACTGGGTATATTTTGATTGTATTAATATTTTGGCCTTATTCAAATTAATAGTGATCCAAAACAACAAGATTTATCAAAATAGGCCGGCTAATATTGTAGACCTAAAAAGCAGAATTACAGTGGAATCACATAACATACCGGCTGAGGCCATTCGGAATTACGTAGACGAGTTTTACCATCGCCTAGGAGCCTGCCAACTAGAGGATGGAGGCCAATTTCAGCATCTGTTACGTTAAATCACTCATAGATAGCACTAAGTTAGGTATTAGTAACTTTAAAAAGGGTTTTTCTCATTTCGTTGTAACCACAAAAAAAATATAAAGGGTATGGTCAGAATCCATTTTTACGAGGTTTTCAATGAGCCCATACACGACATAGGTTTGCATTTGAAAAAAAAACAGTTGGGGAGGGTTGCAGTTAAGGGGTTGAAAAATATATTTCATTTTATGTCAAAAAATGCGTACAACATGAAGTCAACTGACATATTTCAGCGTTTTATTCCTAAAATACGGGTTAAAAAGATATTAATTTTATTCCGGACTTTTGCGCACCCCTGTATATGTTTATATGTCTATTATATAAGTGTTGATACTATTTTCAAACAAATCTGTACACAACCATGTTGATAAAAATTTCGACGTTGAACTATACTGTATGTTTTAACAAAGTTATTCCAAAAGTTATAGCGAAAAGAGGCTTTACATAACACGAGGTAGGTGTTCAGTAATTCTCCTTGAACTCGAAGGAAATATATTAAGATGTCGGTAAAGAAAATATCCTTTTCCTGTTTTTGTGGATGGTGAGACATAACCCCATGTTTTGCATATACAGCATTGATTAAAATCAAATAGTCGAAAACAAGAGCTAGGCACGTTCAAAAAAGGACGTGTTTGTTGTTTTGTGCGAGGTTGATGTTAAAAAATCCGCAAAATTTGACCAAAAATAAATTTCATTGATAATACTTGAATCACAATCATAAATAATCCTCTGTGCCTGAAATTTCACGAAATGCAGTTCGATAAAAATCATGCGGAATTGTCATATCGCCTTGATAACTGAAGCCGCAGTTGCATATGAACTGTTAGACCCAAAAACTGCAGTCCACGGGTATTAATCTGTAATAAATAGGATAATCTGTTAGATAAATGATATTTTTTCGTGTTTTATAGTATCTTCCGTCTTTGTCTACGGATGCATAGGAAGGCCATTTGCTGAGATAAAGCGATAGGGTGAAAAATCCGGACAAATACAGAAATCGCAACAATTGTGTAAAGATACTGAAAATACGAATATTTCGTTGGCAACACTGGAAACAACAGCCAACTGAACAATACCCGCAGACAAAACGTAACCGTCATAATAAATCAATCCGATCTGGTTAAGAAGTGGAAATTACAGAAATAACGAGAATGCACAATTCTCAGCATCGTATCTATTAGCATTACAGTTGCCTATGGAGTCAATTTTATTATAGCTTAGAAGTTAAACACAGACTCAGTAGTAGGAAGTCGTTTTCCATTTATTTCAAAGGAAAAATAAGAAGATTGTTATGTTTGCAGTAAATGATAAGTTATTGCTGCGGAAAGATGGTATTTAGGAATTTATCTGTAAGGAAAATCTTGAGTTATTGGAGAATCAAACCTGATATTATAAGGAATAAGGAATGTACAGGAAATATCAAAGTATTATTTTGTGTGCCCTGAAATGATCACATCCTGGTTTCATTTTAACTGTAACTAATGAGAAGGAAGCTTCACAAAGTTTATGGAGATCAAATCGTGAGGTTAGTTTACGAAATTCATCGTTTTTCTCACAATAGGACCCTGCTGTGATGGTTTTGCCCAGTTGAAGAAAGTTATACCAGCCGCTGACCATCATAGAGTAACCATGGTCATTTTTAGTGGGTTTTGCCTTCAGGAAATGCCTGGGTGGCTCATTCGTCCCTAACCACTGTCCCGAACGTCCCCTGTTGTCGTAGAGGATCCACTTTTCATCTCATGTGACGATACGATCTAAAAAAGGATCATTTGGTTCCGTTTGTTCTCACTCTGAAAGATCTATTGGACAGAAAATTTTGAATAAATGCAGCGATATTTCCGTCAATGCTCCATGCAAGTAATTGTTTGATAATTCTATATTTCCAAACTCGATCATATGCTTTATCAATATCGAAGAATACCGCTATGAGTTTTTGTCTGTTTGCAAAGGCTTCTCGGATGTCTGATTCAAGGTTAACAAGGTTATCTTGGGTAGACCTATTCTTTCGAAATCCACTCTGCTCAGGTATGAGCAGATCATTTTGCTCCAGGAAAAATATTAGTCGGGCATTCAAAATTTTTTCAAGTATCTTACACATCGTACAGGTCAGCGATATTGGCCTGTACGAGTGTGGGTCAGATTTGTTTTTGTTTGTTTTCAAAATTGGGATAACAATTGCCTCCGACCAGCTGCTTGGAAATTGTCTCGTGAGAAATATTTTATTTAGCATATTGAGTAAATATTGTTTTCCCTTATCTGTCAATTTATGGAGAAATATATATGGAACTGAATCAGGTCCTGGGCTAAAATATAGATTTCTTTTCCTACATTGGGGTTATATTAAAACAATTGTCTCGCAGCTCTCTATACATTTGCAGAACAACTATAATCGCAGTCCTAGTCAAATAATGTTTTGCAGGTGCGAAGAATTCTACAAGAAAAAATGTGGTTGCACAAAAACTATGTCATTATGTTTTTCCTAATATCAATACATAAGTTTATACTTTACATAGGAAAGCCAATTCATTATTTTGTTTAATATCGCCTCAAAATTTATTCAGTGGTATTAATTTCTCATTACTTTCATTTTGAATGAGATAATGAGATATTGATTTGATTGAAATGACTGGTTCCTCAATAACGATGAGTTTGAAAAAAAAATGATTACTTGTTTAATTCACTGCTTGAATAATTAGTCGCAGCACTTAATAAACACTATTGAAGATGGAGAGATATTGAATAAGAACAAGAAAAAAGACACGAAGAGACTATTCTGCCAACGATAAAAATTAGTATATTGAGTGTTTTTTCACAGAAGCTTCTTCTTTCAGGCAAGTTTTCAAGGATTTTCAATCATTCCAATCGTTCCTGTCAACATCGACTAAGCTTCTCTTCATGAAAGTTATATCTAGCTCATTTTCAAGATTTTTCTGTGTCAATTTTTTTCTTCCTATATGATTTCATTCGATTATTAAAAAATTTATTACTTTAATTTCTACTCACATAATGTGCAATACCAATGTGGTCTGTTTTCTCTATATGTCTCACCTAATATGTTCAGTTAGTAAGAAACTATATGACAGAATATTCAGAAGAGAATCATGAATACTGAAAACCATACATGAAACTCAAAGCTGCTTCAACCTTGTTCAAAAATATGTTTAAAATATGTTTTTCCGTTAATCAGCTGTAGCCCCCATACGAACGACAACTCTCAGAAGTCTTACCTTTTAACGAGGTCTTACCTTTTAACATGTGATTCCTAACACGGGTGCAGAATCCTCCCAGCTTCAACCAGATAAATTCTCTCGAGAAAAATATTTGGTCTAGGCAAGAATCGAACCCACGGATTTCCGATCGTGAGTCGGGCTCACTACTACCGCGGCCAATTCCACAACGTGGAAGCTGAAATTTCACAGGAATAGTATTAGAAAAAAAAAGAACAGCTGCAAATCGATTTTGAAATTGGTTCATGTTGCATTTTTTTTTGAAGAGATGGTTCCATAAACTCAACAATCGTTGCTAACAATGGAAACAAGCAGGCATAGTGTTTTTGACGTCAAAAGAAGAAACATGTTTCGTTTGAAAGATATGAGAAAACTCAGAGATTACAAGAGAAATTTCTGCGAGAAATTGAGAAAAAAAGGACAAAAAGTTCCTTAATAAGACTGGATTAAACACAACCGACCTCACAGAAAACAATATTTGACTGCTACCCGAGATAAGCAATGATTTATGAAGAGAAGGAAATCCCCTTCGAATTTGAATCTGATTTCCGGTTTGTTTGGTAAAAATTCTCAAATTCGCATGACGTTTGCAGATTCGTATTATAATTGATGATAACGGCGAACATAAGATCGGAGGCGTTAACTCCGAATTCGCCCTTATTTCGACATCCGTAAGAGTTCGACTACGACCCAACAGACGAGGATAGCAACAAGCAACTTTCGGGCGATGACTCGCGATTGTTTGAATAGGACCGTCCGCGCTCGCTGATAAGGCCCCAATAATTAATCTTAATATTGCATTCTTCAATTGTTCGCAGTCACTAATAATATTTCGGTGTTTACTCTGGTTGCCCGCTGTTTCTTTCGATCAGTCGTCTTCAACTGAGGATGGATAATTCGAGTGAGATTTGATAACGAAGAAACCTAAAGAAGAGTTGAAGCCTCGAAGACTCATATTTTTGTGAGAGTTGTGAAAAATTGGTTGAAAAAATATTCATTATCAAGCGATCACAAAACCAAATAAATAGCTGTTGCAAGCTTTGGTTCTTTTCTAATATTCTACGAATATTACTGGATTACTATCCCAACAACCAACCGTTTTTTTAACACATTGACACGTGTTCCAATCACCAAGTGATCATCTTCATTTTGTTTCAATCACTTGGTGATTAAATCACGTGTCGACGTATTGAAAATGAATATCAAAACTAAGTTTCGATTTTCCTCTTGAAGATAATCATTTGGTAATTGAAACACGTGTCGAGGAAATAAAAATAACGGTTTTGTGTTGGGATAAAACTCCAGTAATATTCATTACTACACCAAAGGTTCCAAACAATGCATCACAAGTTGATATTCCATATTAATACTGCAGAATCGTTCTGTAGGAATGATTTGCTCACCATTGCCAATAGTTCTAGATCTTTTTGGTCGATTGCTACAATTTTTGTTTAACACAACATAAGTTGATGGTCCAATAAAACAAAGCGCAGCAACAAAAAAACAAATTTACTCACTAGAGTAGAATTTCAGGAAAAACGTCACCCATTATTCAAAGACCCATAATGGCGGATATTTCTTTTCGTTAGCTCGAAGTCAATAAAGTTTCTGAGTCTGATAAAGTCCTTTCAAATTAGACCTTAGAATTAGATACTAAAAAGTTTCAGGAAAACCATATACTAGTTACTAGTGATGGAATCGGCAGATACTTGATAATTAGACCCATTTCTTGGAAAGTTTGAAATAAATTAACGAATTAATCGTTTTTTCTTTTGTATCATATTTTTGTAATGAACAATTTTACTGACTTTCTCTCGGACATCTATGTCCAAAGTTTGGAACTCTATATAATGAAATCTAGATGATAATTCCGAGTGTATTTCTTCCAAATATACATTCGAAATTTTCCTCTCAGAATATAAAAAATTCGTTTCTACCTTTATTTCTTTCCTCCTGAGCTGCTTTACTCCTATTTTTTGTCTCCATATGGTAAATTGGTAGCATATTTCGTTTTTTATACATTCTTCAAAAAATTAAATGTATTATGTTATTCAGGCACATTGTAGATTCAGTTTCTTATACTAAATGACAAAAAAAAAACTCGTAGGTGCTTTCTTAAGATATGTTATGAAATCAGCCGATACTTGATGTAAATCCACAACGTATTCAAGAAACACTATAACGTGAGATTTTAACAGTTTTACAAAAACGTTTTTGTAAAACTGTTTAGTGAAAACCTCACTACGAGAGCTAGTGAGAGAGAGTTGCTTCACTACGAGAGCTAGTGAAAATCATGAAGTAATCCTGCAATACGAGATAGAAAATTCTTGTAGGATTCTGAAAATTTAAAATACATACAATGTTTCCTTAAAAAACTGTCAGCGGTGTTTTACAGAGGTGACATGATTTGTGAGATTGCTTCTTGAATGAATGCTCATGTGTAATTCTAGTGTCACCGATTCTCAAACGAGTTATGGTGACTTGATCTCTCCTCTCTCCTGCTTATGTTTGTATAGTTCTGTTTGGACAATTTGGGATTTATTCTGAATAATTTATTCGAAGTCAGCTTTTGCCACCTTTATGTCCAAACTTGAGATATTTTCATTCTAATCGAACTGTACATATCTTGATATATTTTAGATATATTTATCGCGTCCATTAGCAGTGCCTTTCCCAAGTCAGTACCTTGACGTATATATGATCTTTCTTTCAAAACTATTTCAATAATACGGCCAATTTATAATTAGCAATATAAATATGATAGCCATAGCTATAATACAAACATATGATGTTATCATTCCCAAAATGTCTCATAAAACTAAAATAATTCTTCTTTTTTTCTTCTATTCTCTTCATTTACTTGTGATGCACTTTTTGGAACCTTTGGTGTAGTAATGAATATTACTGGAGTTTCATCTCAATACTAAAGCGATATTTTGACACCTCGGCTCGTGTTTCGATCACCGATTGATCATCTTCAAAAGTTTAATCTTCCTCTTGAAAATGCTCACTTGGTGAATGAAACACGTGTCGAGGTGTTGAAATAACGTATTGGTGTTGGGATAAAATTCTTGATTGTTAATCAAAAAACCAATGTTTTAGTTCGCATTAAAACATTGATAGTATGAATTTTTCTCTTAGATGCAGTATAAGGCCATTTTTTGAAGTTTTTATACTTGTTTGATTGTTCAAGGTATGGTTATTCGTATTGTTATTCAACTATTGACTGTCATAACATGTTTGAGAGTATATATTTTTTTGTAATTCACATTCTTTGGTATTTCATTATGTTTTCCACTATTTTTTAAAAAAATTATAATTCCACACACGGTTTTTTAGAAGAGGATGGAAAATTGTGATTCCAACTCATCATTAATTGCGTACTATTCAAAAGAAGGAATTTTCACTTGTCAAATCAATGATTATTGATATTCCCTTTTTTTGAAAAGATTCTTTTTTACTTAGTCTTTTGTTTGAGCCATAATTTCAAATGACAAAAGCTCTTCCAAGCATTAGATTCGGAACTTATAAGAATTATTTGAAATTATTCATCTCAATTTTGAAGGATTCTCAGAGAACCTTGAGAAAGGTATATTATATAAAATATATAATAGTAATGACTTGGATGAGACAAAATAACAAAGCTGGTAAAAAAAAGAACCCAGGAAAGGAGGAAATGAAGAATTGAGGAAAAATAGATTGATGGAACGAATAAAACAGATCAAGCAAAGAAAATATGAACGAATAGAACAAAAACTGAAAAAATGAAAGACGTGCCTGAAAGGATAAAGGATTTCTCGATATCATTATGTCGTGAGGTAGAATCTCCCGAAATAAACTCAGAATGTACATTGCAAACGGCACCGGTGCAATCTTTATCATAACTCAGCTCAAAATATACCCCCAAAAGCCCACTGTTGCAGTTTCTGCGACAAAGTTATGAATCAACATGCTGCTTCCAACCTACACCTTGAAGTAAAGCCAGCAAGTGTAAGCAATATCTCAGCCGTACCTTTCGAAACCGATCGCTAATTAATAAAATCCTATATGCTATTTATAAGAGTATGCAAATCTGCCAATTAGTTAATTATTGTTATTGTCAATTCGCGTGCACCGCGTACGCATATATCCGAATATATATACCTTGTAACACAACGGTGGCAGACCACGGGTGTCTGTCTGTCTGCTTGTGTGCAGGCTGAACATTTGCGTGCCACCGCCATTGCAAATCATATGCGGACCGCAGAAAAAAAGGTTTAATTCATACTTATGAAAGTGGGTTTGCGTATTAGATGAAAGGATTCCACCGCAGCCGAGTTTTTGTTGGGCATACCATCGGGGTAATCAATGAAATTGGGACGAACGCAAAATAGCGAATAACTGAAATTGTTGAGTTGTTGAATTTGAGAGGGTAACATTAAGTGGGAAAGGCTACGTTTATGAGTGGAGTTTATTCGCCAATGACCACCAACTGTAGGATAATTCATGTAGATTATTCTTCTGGATTCGTTATAATCACCTGGGCTTGTGATGAGATTCGATTTTTTGTTGTTTTCAGAGATATATTCTCGTATTCAAGAATGAATGGGGGATATTATCTTTGCTTGATTTAACCTACCTGCTTTTCATTCATTTTAATATTTCTTTCTTCTTCGAACCTCACTGATTCATTCAGAACTGAATGTGTTATTCACGAATTTCGAGGATAAATTCTACGAGTATAAATGCTGTAATGATATAGTAAAATTATTTTTTTATATGTCACAATAATGATAATAATAACACTGTGATTTTTATTTGAATGTGGGTAAATATTTCTTGGATGTTATTGGATGTCTGCATGCCTTAAAAAGTCCGTTGACAGACACAAAAGAAACAAAAATGTTAAAAATACGAAGAAGTGATGAAAATCAAGCGAAGAAGTTAAGAAATAGAAATGAAATTGTACACCGTTGTTGAGAAGAAAAAATTTAATGAAGACATTGGGCACTTCTAATTGAAATTGATTGCTTTCTTTTTCTTATGTGAAAGATCCTCATATTTTTTATAAAGATAGAGAAGTAGAAAACCGGTACCTTTCTTTCCCAACATATTTTTCTTATTCAGAAATGGCAATTGTTGAGACAACTGATCAAATGATCAGTTTTTGTTGAATATTCCAAGAAGTTGGATCTTGGCGAACAATGTTTGAAATTATGTTCAATGTTACATTCTGAACGCCTTCAGTCTTGAACAAATCAATTATAGATTCCACATTCGAGTTCAAGCTCATGTCGAAAAACCCTATTAGTTTCAACAAGAACAGTATCTTGTAGCTGTCGTATGCAGATGATTGAAGAGTCTCATTTCACGGCATGATCTTCTCTGTTTTCATCTCATTTGTCTCCTAATTAATCTGACACGACGTCTGTTTCGTTTTTTACATATACTTCTTTCACACATTAAGGCAACTTATCGAGGGTCATTAATTTTCCCGGTGCATATTTCTCTTCCACCTACAATAACTGTTTTATTTTTAGCTTCAGGGAAAAGCCACAAACTAGAAGATGGAGTATTTTGTATAGTTAGCGAAGTTTCCTTTTGACACAATTTCAATCACAAGTACTTTTCAGGCAGTGGTGTTCGTTTTATACAGGGCTTTCCAAATAGATCGTGCCTCATTTGAAACTTCGTTATTATTGGAAATAACGAAATTTTCACTATCAGGATTCAGTTTCTTTTGAGTGAAATGTCTTGTTTTCTAAAAAGAGCTTGTGTTTATGGTAGAAAATGTTATTTCGATTCAAAAGGTAGAAAGCAAATGAGGGAGTTATTCGGGTTTTACATAAACAAAACAATATATTTAGATGAGACAATAGTTTTAGAACGAAATTATGCCGTTTCATGCTTTGTTGAAACGTACTGCGCAGCCTTGCTTTGCTATGTGATGTGTGGACTTTTTTCATGCCACCATGCATTCACTATTTTTTTATCATTCATTTGCTTTTAAACTTTCACTATTCTTTCATTTTTCACGCTACTGCTGATTCTAGACTATATATTGTGATGATCTTTACTATAGAAATACTTTTCTGTGCTTCTCAAGCAGGGGTTGTTTTAAAAGAATGATTTACAAGTCTCGTGAAGTTGTCGCATTTTAAGAAGTCCGTGACGCAAAATCGTGAAAAGTCATAAGCCGTGGATGACAAATGATTGCTTAAGTTCTTTCGACAACGGCGTCACAGGGTCGTTTAGGGGCGGGGGTCGATTTGAATAAAAAATAACATTCGCGAAAGTTAATAATGGGAACGTGAACGGAAATCTGATTTCACGCTCGAGCTTTTATTTTAAAGGTGTGTGATTAGTTTTTGACAACGAAGATTTTAAATTGGGTTTTAGTACTTTCGAATACATTTTCAGAAATGAAATTTGTCCGCTCTGATTTGCATGCCTTTATATTTGTCTCGTTCGCCCTTTTCCCCGTTTCGTATGAATTGTCGGAATGGCACTCGCTGGAAAATAATGAGTTATTTCCAAAGGGGATTATATCAAATAAAAAGGTGTCGTTTCTTTCTTCTTTTGTTTATTGGTTTCCGCTACAGATTGAAAAGATGAAATCTTAGTTTGAAGTATTCATTATTGACATCACTCATTGAAATGACGTTTAGAATAAAGTACACATTTTGTGGATGAGTCAGCTACAATTTTTCTCATTCATACGTATCGTAACTTCAAAGTCATGAAAACGAAAATATTCAGTAAGTAGCCGAACAATATTTACGTTATTGTCAGGTAAATAAGTATAAAACAATAGCTCAACACTTGACAATAAAAATTTTAATAAATACCAAATATTTTCTATTGTAATGTATTATCATTAATGTACGTGCTTTGTTTATGAAATTACAGACTTTTTTCGGTTTTTTCATTTTTTTTCGAACATTTCTCCCTTCAATATACACCTCCAATGCTTCTGAAAAATTACACGGAGCTAGACTTGGTGAGTGAGGTGGATGTTCCATTACAAGATTCTGATGCTTGGCAAAAACGACTTATCAGTGCATTGCAAGATGATGAAGAATCTTTGGCCTGTTTTTCCACAACCATGGTCTTTTTGTTTTAAGGATTAAGTATCGTTGACGTGTTTTTTCCCATCTCTTGTCGCTTTCTTTTCATTCATTTCCGGAAAGTGGTGAGAACCTCAAAATATTCTTTATTCACTGTTTCTTCTGCAGGAACGTAATTCACATGTAGAATCCCAATTTCCAACACTTAAAGATCTTTCTCGATATTTTTCAAGATGTCAGAACAAATTTCCGTTTATGTGTCGTTACTTCACTTGAAAGATAATGTGAACGTATCATGAAAAAGAAAAGAAATAGTATGTAAGTGACGTAGTGGCGAGTTCCTTAAAAAAAATTCTTATAATTGTTGTGTCACACTCAAAAAAATAGTACCTTGTCCAGCATGTCTCTCGAAACATAACACAAATTGAAAAGTAGTTTTGAAGTTATGTCAAATCGTGAATGAAAGCTGTAGCCAGGGTACCAAAAATTCACTATATCCGTATTCACTCTTTCTTATATTTATGATCTGCTGAAATTCTTTCATAATTTAAAGTCAAACAAATAACTGTTTTCCACTGAAATTTCTATGATCCACTGTATGAATATTGATTTTAAAGTGACATATGCACAAAGGTGATTTTCGTTGTTACCGCATCTGAATGATGTTTCCTGGCATCTTTCAGATACTTAATTCATTCCGAATTAATTGAAAAACGAAAGACACCAAGTCCATTAGCACGTAGTATTTCATTAGTCTCATATTCAGTTTCATTTTCGTTTTTCAGTAATGGATTTGTTGAAAATTCCGTCCAAGATGAATACATTAGGTATCATGTTTTGAGCTGCGGGAATCGTCTGACACTAACGACCCTTCGCTTTTTGTTTCTAAAATATGATTCCCCTAATTACTAATAATTATTCTTCGACAGTAACAGATTCGTTTCTGTTCCTCTGGGATATACTTTCGAATGTGATCCACCATCAGGTTATTCGATACTGATTTGTCTTCGGTGATGAAAATTAGTGCAGTTCCAATTTTATGGCGACTACGTAAAAGAAGATACTGGTGATGGTTATCATTCTTTCATTTCTATGTCTCGTTATTTTCACTCAAAATAAATAAACAAAAAAAAATAAACAAGCTCTTATCATGCACTTCCTCTGAAGCATGTTGTGAGCCGCCAGACTCCGATCTGCGAAACTAAATATGTGACATGTGTTCTTTGAAACGAGTAAGTGACATTTACTCGGTTTGACCAACATTTTTTTTGTCGCAATGCCGACAGATTCTTTCATATTTCCCAGATTTCTCTGTTTCCATATCTCTGTTTTTCTGGTTACCCAATGGTTGTTGAAGGGTACGGAAAGTTTTAGGAGCCACTTTTCTTCTTTCGAAAATTCTGACCAATCCAATGATATATGCTGTGAGATGTAATAACGAATTGAGAAAATAACGAGTATCGAGAAATCATTTACTGAAATAGTTGAAAATATTAGAAAAAAAAAAGATTTTTGATAAAATTTGATTGTATTATTCGAAATAGTTGCCTTCGAAGGCGATATGAGGATTATAGCGGTCATACACTCTTCCAATACCATTTTTATTGCTGGATTTGTCTTTAGCCTCAGTTAAATTTATTTCCAGCGAGCATTCTCGCGAGATCTCAGAACAGGAAAAGGTCGCTGGACTCTAGATCTGGAGAATACGTTGGATGTGGAAGTAATTCGGATTCCAATTTATTAAATTTTTTCATCGATTTCATTTTTTTTGTGACAAAGTGCATTGCTTTGATGAATCAGTTTCATCAATTCTTTATTGTTTTTTGTTGAATGTGACCTCGCATGGCACCCACTTTGGACAGAGCTTTCCCGAACAAGAATAATCATGCACGATATGTCCAACACGTTCCTTCGATATCTTAAGTTGTAGAAATTTAGTTTTACTCATCTCCCGATGATATTTATCTTGTAAGCGAAACGCGCATGAGGGACAGTGTCCTAGTTATGGTGTGTGTTTTCATTAGGTGAACTTTTTAGCTTGTGAATTCCTGAGAAATCGTCCTATATGAAGCTAGCAACTACATATTAAAAAAACATCGTATGTTGTGAACCCCTCCAAAAGGGTTAAAAATGGTTCATTTACACCGTTCATCTCAACGTTTCTTTAGATTGAAACCTTCATGGACCAAACAGATTTTTAATTTAATTGATATTCTCTACCGAACGACGTTTTTACCGATGCGATAATTGATTTATCATTACTACGTAGATGGTGCGTCTCTCAAACAAATATGTTCCTTCGATATTCCCGACATCATAAAAACCTCCCCCAGCGCTGACAGATCCTTTTAACGGGGCGAAAACTAAACTTAGTTAGTCATTTGTCAGACTCTGGTCGCAGCTGGAAGCTACAAGAAGAAGCATTTTAATTCAGTTATTGAACATATTTTTTGGCTGCAGAGAGACATTTTAAAAATCATCAGGGTGTCTACATCCCTCGAAATTACCAGTAAACGACACGAAACTGAAAAATAAATTGCCACCGGGGTTGGAATGCGGGGGATGATGTTTGTTATGTGAGTGTTGTATTTTCACGAAACAAGGTTTAAATGGGATTTAGAGGATTGAAATGAACGGAAGGAAATATTTTTTGTGCGTTAATGAAATCTACATCATAGCTTGCGATTCTTAAAACACGAGTGATACATAAGAAGACAAATTTTTATGACGAGACTATATAGCTATTTTATGAACCATACATGTGGAACTAATTATTATGACCTACCACGCTTTTGGTGTCGGGGTTTTGTATATCGGCTGGATGGAATTCAGCAGCTTTAGGCTATGCTTAGGGGCGGAACTGTATACATGTGAACAATACTCCAAACTTATGGAAGGAGGACGCAGAATTGTTTATCCTGACATTAATATATCCGGTTCGGGCACACTTACCCGTTTGGATTATTTTCCCCCAATTCGAAACCACCTCTATATCTTCATTATCATATGCAACCTCCTGCTGCCAATGAAGATGTGTACCCGTAGCCGATATCCCGGAATTCAAAAGGATTGACGAGACAAGCGTGCTCTCGTCAGCAAAGCAATATATAGGGATATCCATCGACGGCCACTTGGATGAAATGTTTTTCAGGAAGCTGGAGAGTCATACACAAAAATAATCCGACAAGTCATATCATCCAAGTTTGATCAGCAAACCCTCGTGTCACAAATGCTCAAAGGCCTTAGAAATATCAAGTGTAGCAGCTCTTAACTCTCCATGTTTCTCGATGACGTTATTCCAAATATGGGTGACATACGATAGAAGATCCGCCTGTTGATATTTGTTTCCGAAAGCCATATTGATGATCGTTCAAGATGTTGAAGCCTTCCAAATATTTAAGTATATTGTGGTTTACGGCTTTCTCCATAATTTTTCTATGGTTATTTGGAAGATATATGATACCCTTTTTGGAAATGAGCTGAACGTGAGCAATCTTCAACAAGAAGAAAAAAATCCTTCCTTTTAAGACATGTTGACTTTTAAAGTACGATGACGGACACTTCATCACGACCAGATGCCTGTTTCAATATTCGTCTTACTAGAAGTTGTCGAAAAGTAATTTCTGGCATTTCGGATTCTCGTGTGGAGGGTAGTGGGTGGTGCCTTTCCCAGAGAATCTACTGTGGAGTGGGTCGCAAATTTTTCAGTTAGTAGATTCCTTTTTTCTATGGGTGTTGTTGGTGGTAAAGTTTTGATTAACAGGTTCAGATACCGACCAGAAGGTAATAGGTTGTGATTTTTTGAATTGTTTTGTAAACTATAAGAACTAGAGGCTTTTTATCTGGTGATAATATCTTTGTATCGTAAAATTAATAAATTTTCCAGGAAAGATTCGTTTTTTGGCTTCCATTTCTTCATCTTTATAAACGAAATTGTGGAAAATTTTCGAAAAAACAAAGAAAGTAATAAAAAATATTGTGAGAATAGAGAGACGGGTCCTTTCAACTTATTGATTTTATCCATATTTTTCATCAGGAAACTTTTTTCAACAAAAGTTTCACCTAATAATTTCGAGAAATTTAATTTCTTGAGGTATTTTAGAACCTCAAAGCGAATCAAAGAATTTATATTCATATTGATATCACCAACTTGTTGAGTACTAATATGGTAGTTAGTAGATATTGAGAAATAACTTTATATGAAAAATATAACGAAAACGAAACGATTAAGATCTTTTTTAATTATACAGTCTCAATATTGTGTGGCTCAATATTTATCTGAGTGTCGTTGACTTATCGTTTTTGATAATATCTACCGCAGTTGTAGACAAAACCAGCAAACTACGGCTGCGAAATCAGAAAAACAGTAAAATTGTAATTACAATAATTTTTTTTGTGTTTATTTCATATCCTTCCTATTATTAATTAGATTTCGTTTATCGCTTTCATATACATAAGAGAGTCGATCGAGAAACACAAATAATTAAAATACTTTCAATCAATCCAATTATATTTTTCACCCCAAAACTAACCACAAAACTTCAATATCAGGATTCTCACACCTATAATGAGAACATCATTTGATGTTTCACCCACACGTCGAAATAGCAAACTCATCAAACTGGAACAAAACATAATATATTATTTTTGGCCGAATCTCTCGTAAAGTCTAATGAATTTTATTCAATTAATAAACTAACTGTTCCCTCCACGTGTCTTTCAGTAAACAGTCTGACATGAAAGAGCGGCATCTTTCGCAATAAAGGTGATATTGTAGCTACTGCATTACAGACGAGTTATTATTAAAATGAGGTGATTAATCATGTCGGTGACATCTCTGACAGTCCCCCATCGAGTGCTGGCCTGATGTCGCCAAGTCGGTGTCATCACCTTCTCATTTGTAACACAAAATATGGAGAGAGCAAAAATTATCAATAGCACTGAAACCCTGCAATCGCCGTGGAAAATACTGAGTCATCCGGAAATGTAAGAAGTCGTTTACCACCATTTTATTTCCACGTCAACATGAATTTCAAGATAGATAGTTAAGAACTTTGAAGAAAGGGTTCTTCTAAGAATGATTCTTATTTCATTGACCAAGTTAGTGCTCCTTTTCGCTTAATGAGGCCAAATGGAAGCAAAAGCCAAAACATAGAGGGAGAGAGAAAGAAGTGGTCGTTTGTGCCTTCGACTGTTTTTCATTAAAAAGAAGGTTCTGGGTATCTAATTGAAAGTTTCAATTTCAAATATGAAAAAGTAAGATGTTTTGGCATTCACTGTCTTTGACAACTACAGATGAAGAAGCCACAGAGGTCTTTGAAGAGTAGGTAACCACCTGCACATGAGTTCGAAAACTAAAATTGCGAACAGAATTTGAGGAGAGCGTAACACAGAGAACAGAAGAAATATATTTAAACACTGGTTGTGACGACTTCTCTTCCTTGTGAGGCTCTTGCTGTCTGTTAGCAAAAATATGTTCCACCATCACTTTGGAGTAACCATTTAGTTGAATATATTTTCTGATGATGCCTAGTTCCTTCACGAGACCTTCCCTCGCATTACAGATCCACGTGAGTCTTGATGATTTCTCTTTTGGTAGATTGATAGTGGTTGGATTCGTGATTCAGATACTGTCCCGTGTGAGTGGGTTTTCGGTATAGAGATGTTTCCCACTTAGTGTGGGAAACATTTAGTAAATCCATGATCTTTCAGGTCCTCGTTTACGGATAGTTTCTTCTGAATTATTTGAAGTGCTTCTTCGATATTAATGTTGATGTAAAGGCTTTCCATGTCAAAACTGCTCTTGCCTCTAGTAATTCGACAAAATGCCTTGAATTCTCTACAAGAGATGAAGTTATTACTTATAGTGGTTATATAATTGAAAGTGAACATTTTTTACTTATTTTCATTTTTGTTCTTTTTCATTTCTTTTTGCTTTTTGGTTATTTTATTGTCGTTTTATTGCTAGATATAATTGATATTTCAGCCATTCATTCTAATTCTTCTTATTCTTTCATAGATGTCGTTTCATATTAAACAATGGAACTACGAACTAGTATAATTCAATAAAAACAATGTATTACTTTTAGTCTGTTGAAATTTCTAACCAAAGTAATGGAACAAAATAATGGAAATATGATTTTCAGGAGTAGAAGAACAGTATATAAATGTAGTGCATGTATTCAATAACAAAAAAGTTGAAAATTTCATTAGTCCCTATATATTTATGCCTCTCTGTATCTCAGGAATAGTAATATTTGCAATTAATTAAACCTGAATTCAATAATTGACGATTCATCTGCCGTTCAGTTTATGATTAAATCATTTCGAAATCGGACATCGGGGCGGCTGTTTCTATAATAATAGCCGCGGCTGCTTCTAAATGAAGGTTATGACGATTTAATGTCGTTCGCTTCCTGTACTTGTTTGCAGATGTCAAAAAATTACAGTAGTTCAAACACCGTTACCTGAGCAATTAGCGAGGAAAAATCGAAAGTCATTTTTGTTTATCGAATGCCGCACAAAAGTGTGAGAAATAAAATTTCACATGGGGAAGATTTCACTTATATTCGAATCAGTTGAAAAACCAGTTTTCAAAGTTGAAATTGACGCTATTTCCTTGAGAGAATTTTTGACATTTTCGTTAACATCGTTTGACAGTTAAAACAATATTCATCAACGTATTTAAATTCAATAACAGGGAAATATACATTATATCCAACATAATATCCTCAGTAACACATATATCAATGAAATTTTTGTCACTTGTCAAATAGTTAAATTGTCTTAATTTGTCTTATTTTCTCCAAAATAACCAATGAGAATGGTTTGGATAGCCCTGTCAATACATTCACCACTAACCAGAATATGAATTTTGTTTTATTGTCGTTCTGAACAATGATATATCAAACATTATTCATTATTGAGGATAGGTTAGCTCATAAGTTCCTATTTCAGAAAATTGTCCACTTATTTAAGACTTCAACAGATTTAACACTGTCCATTGGAATTTGATATTAAAGTAACCATACCAAATGTCAACAGCATAATACGTACTACTATTATCTACAATATCTTTCCGGCCAAGAATATAATAGATCGATGATACTCAATTGCCATCTTGGCCAAAATATTTCAGTACAATATGCGTTTTCATCCTAGGTAACAATATCTTCGAGTAAAAATATCATTGTGAAGTTCCTTCACATTATTTACATGGCTTGTAACAAATATATGCTATGTTGTTCTACAGTCACTTGACTATGGTGGAGTATAGCGAGTTAACTTATATATCAAAAGCAAATTTGGTGAAGCATTATTCTTACTGCATATTCTCCTACAATTGTAACAAGGAGTATGTGGATTTTTACCTATGAAAAAAAAAATCTTCAGCTCACTAGTAACAAGAGCAGATGAAACATCAGAGGCTTTATGACTAGAGATGCTATACATGAAAAATACATAAGACGAATGTGAGAAAATGATTTCACTCTGAATGAGAAACAAAGTGTTTGTTTGTCAGATATATAAATGAAACTTATGTTATTTGCAGTTATCAGTAATATTTTTGGTGTGTTAAATTGGGTTAACTTTATTTGACAACTGAAAAAGACAAACTGGATTCCAGAACAGGATGTTAAAAATTTGGCGAAGTAAAGTATAATCGACGAATAGATTGAAAATTTACTAAGAAATCTGTAAAGGCAAATTTATTGATACATATGGATACAAGTTGTTCTGAAAGTTATTGTCAGGAAAAGCTTTTTGAAACTTATTACCTAGAATCTTGTGAGTATATAATTATGATCTGGGATGAATGTGAATTTCACTAGTTCGAACTTCCATTTCCCAATATGATATGATTTGAAATCTCTGAAATAATAAATGAAAATTTTAATTTTCAAGTAACAGGCCAAGTCAAGTCAAGTCAAAAATGTTTATTAGCTTTAAGATTAATTACAAAGTATTTTGTTTGTGTGGGGCCCTGATACAGGCTCTTCAGGGTTAAGTAACAGTTAACAGTGAACAAATAAAAATTTCACAATCTTCATAACCTCTTTTTTCGGTGGTTTCGATAACTGCTTTCATTAGATTTATGAAAGTTATCAAGAATTCTAAATAATTGATATGAAATCGAATAAGTATCTAAAAACTATAGTTTCTTAACAAATTGATTATATACGGGTATGTAGAAAAAATGAAAATGTGCATTAAAACTTTTCTGAAATCTCAAGAGCAGTGGATTCTACATAGAATGTTCATTAGTCATCTTTCCGTTTGGATGGTCACCACATCATCTTTAACAAGTACTTTGTTGCCCAATTATACATTTTTTCATTTAATCTGCACTAGGTATTATGAGTCCCTAACAAAGGCAATGAAATTAGTCATTCTTCAACAACGTATGAAAAACCATTTCGGAATTATTCTCCTGTATACCTCTTCTTGGATAATCTGTTTTCGACATTGGATCGATATCAGAACATCTCAGAAACGTTGGAAATAATATCGTTCTATTAAAACGCATTCCAACATAAAATATCAAAGCCACTTTGAACGGCAACTTCTAATGGAAATATATACATTATTAATAACTGCAAAATACTACCTGTAAATATCAATCTTGATTCCCCTCTCTCGGGGTGTATAACATGTCTGAAGCAGAAATGAAAATAATTAAATAATAATGAAACAAGTCTAAGAAGGGAGGTAATGATTATATCAAAGAAAGGGTTGAACTACTGAAAAGAACAACCAGTCAAGAACGTATTGGAGCCGAAAGGATGTTGAACTTGTTGAAGGATCGACTGGTCGATTACGGAGGCTTTCAGCAGTTTTTGATTAGTCATAGACATAATTTAAATGGAGTAACAGAGATAGAAATCTAAAATATGAACGGTAGCGCCGATACGATTGAATTTTTGATTGTTAATAAAATGGAACAACTTCGTATTCATAATGACTAGGCGTAAATTATTTTATCAAGATGATTATTAAAAGTGTTCTGTAAATGTTTCCTCGGTCTTTTGTGTTACCCGAAAAGGAAAATGAGATTCAAATGAATGTTCGACTGGCTCTCTCTTCGATCACGACTTTTATCGCTTTTTTGTCTACGACATGATATATCAACATTAACCATGTAGGAGTTGATGAAGTAAGTCGTTTCAACGAAAGATGAAGGACCAAGGACTCTGTCATCAATTTCGAAAAGGAATTTGCTATGTTGGATTCAAAATGACCTAATTTTTCGTATTTTCTTTTGTTTATCAAATCCGTTCATTTTATACAGTTGATACAATAACAATATGCAGTAACAATATACAAACTAATATGCAGTTTTGGTTCAAGTATTCACCAAATGAATACATACTACCGACAAATTATTTGGTAATATTCCCACATTTTCAAATAATCATAGTGATTCATCCAGGTGGTAATGACCTAACCTAACCAACTAACAACCTAACTAAACGTGGCGTCGTTATACTTCTTTGCAGATACATTAAGATTTTATGGCAATGATTTGCTAGTCAAAACTTGCTCTTGCTTGGTCCTTGAATACATTTTTTCATGGTTCCCTAATTAACAGATCAAGTTGATTAGAAACCTGAATTGAGTAAAGTCATAACATTTTCACATATTAAATAACATTCAGTTTGAATCCAACCTCGGATTTCCTCCTCTTTTCGATTCATCCATGAATGGAAGGGCAAACGGAATCCACTCAAAAACATGCTGACGTCTCTTATTCATATTGAAGTAGGCGTTTTTTATTGAAATATGCAAATATTTCAAATATTCCGTCCATTATGGACAGATGTAGAGTCGGTTTACAATGTCAACAGTTCGTACTGCATATATTTCTGCAAGTAATGCTCGATCTGAACAAAAAACAAAGAGAGGGGAATACTGAGGCGTTTGATTTTCAACTGCGGCTTTCTTTTTTCAACAAGTTTGAAGTTAATTTACAATTATGATTATAAAATCGTGTTAATTTTTTATTGCAGAGGCATCAATACCAAGCTCATATGCAAATACTATATAATATATTTCAGAATGTAGGTGTTCAATCAAGAACATATTTGAAAATAAATAAAAAATGCCTCCTGAGTTGACTCGTAATCATGATAGAAAAAGCCGATGTTGGGAAAAAAGGAAACGGAAATGAAATCAATCACTCAAAACCTTTTATTGGTGAAGAAAAAATTTTGATAGAAACACATATTCATGGTTTTAGTTACAGCGATCATTGATTGTTGTGAATAACTTCACCATCATCACCGGTAGCTACTAATAATTAGTTCAGGTAGCATCGAAATAGTTATTTTCATCAGGAACATTAATTTTGATCCCTTAATGCACAAAATTTATACGATCCATCATTGGATCTCAATCGAAGAAACCGTCAAGCCCACTCAAAATTTCCACGTGAAACATTCGACAAAAGAAACTGAATATCGGTTCCCCATCAACGGTGAGATGAAACAGCAAACACAATAACGCGAAATATTCAAAAAAGAGTGCTTTATCACGTATGAAATTTTCAATTTCGTCGAAAATGTGATTGATTGAATCTAGACCTTTTCCCGACTCGCATCACCCCTGTTTCGGTAGATATAGGTAACGTTTTCTTATATATGATGACATAACGCTTGTTTGATGAATGTTCTTCTCTTTCCTATCGACGTGTAACAAACAGTTTTTGCAGGAAAGGGATTGATGGCTCCTTCTTCCCATACGACTGCAATCGTCAAGGGGGGAGGAAATTGTAGAACGCTAATCAAATTTTAATTACTTCTTAGAGCAATTAGTAGTCAATCAGAGAGAGTCGTAGATACGAGTTATTAAATAATAATTAGCAATGCCTACCTAATATTAATCACCAGGGGGTGGAGAGCCAATATTAATTTTCTTGTATTCGGCATTGCTTGAATCTCAAGCACGAGTTTGGAGTCGGGTTTGAAAATGAGTATTGTTTCAGGGTTGATGATTAACTAGAATTCAGTCCCGCGATGAGAAATGAAAGGTCATGATCATAAGTGAAAATATACGAATGAACTGACCCGTTATTTCATGAAGATTGATAATACTCGTGGTTCTACATCTGCTCTGTCATATATGAATAACGATCTTCAACCCATCTTTTACATCTTCACAGCACATAAGCTAAAGTTTATTCTAACAAATCTGAAATAATTAAGTTTGGACCTAGCAAGAACAGAGAGCTCACCAACTCTACTTTTCAAGTCCGCATCAAAAATGAAATACTTCTCCCAGTGACCTAGATAACGAATTCAGAAATTTACTTCAGTTAACATGTCAGCTATCTGAACCAAACTTCTCATACCGTTCTCAGGCAGCTGCTTCCAAATCGTTATTAGCTCAACACAAGCTCAATAATGTATGACCATCAGTTCCCTGTCACCCCCATACGACTGAGAGGAATGATATTTGAACTGGCTGACCCAATAACCATTGAAGGTTATATGAATATTAATCCAGTGGGGTCCAATGACTAATGGACTGCATTGGACCCCACTGGATGTATATCTGGATAAACTTCAGAAGTGGAGAAACTTAGAAGACTGAATCTACGTATCAACAAATATAAAGTTTTGATATCTCGTCAACATGATCACTGACTGAAGAGGCTTAGAACCTTCTCAACACTAAATAGTTTTACCACAAAGAACAGTTCAGTTTTAGTCATCCCCAAACACTGCTGAATCAAAACATTATAATTAACTTCCCTATGAGTTTCGAACCTGAACAATTAAAAACTTCAAAAAAGACTAAAGATTAAAGACTAGTCTCTTGTCCATCCCCGACCTTGGCAATACCAAAGGGAATATCCTACAGTAATTGCATCAACCAATTTCCTGACCTTGTCATCACAGTATCATGTTAACTGACTTTTTAGTGTTTGTTATAAATTATTGCTGTTTCCAGGTTGAGTTAAGAAAAAGTCTTGGCAGAGACTCTGCCTATTCACCTTTATAGAGAAAATGCTTTTTTTCTTCTTCTTTATGCCTGTTTTAATTGTACTTTCATGGTGAATAATGACGTATTATTATTATTATTACTATTAAAAATTCAGTTGGATGAAATTGCATCAGTCTAATAGTCATCTGAAGATTTTGAAATTCAGATAACTTTGTCACTAGTTACTTACCCCATCACATTTCAATTGGTGTTCATCATTCAGAAGTTTTATAATTTTAATACTGTTTCGAAACACATTAAATACTGTATCAGAAATTGCCTTCCAACAAAATGACTTTGGGGAAAATGTCTCGTCATTTTTCCTCTTCCACGCCACTGAACTCCCGGTTTCAAATTTCATTTAAGATTTAATTTACGTAGAGATATGTGTATCCCTGTGTAAGATTAACGTCGATGGTACAAGTAAAGACTTTATAAGGGTTCGATTCGCTTTTTCCGGCAGCAATTAAAGCTCTGCTTTGCTTAAGCTCGCCAGCAAACAATGCATGTTTCAGATAGGCCTTCTGTGATCCTTCGAGAATGGACACGCCGAGCGAGCAGGACGTTTGATTTATAAGTACCTGGATCTTGCGTTAATTAAAATTTCAGTTTGTTTTTGCGCTTTGCAAGAGTGTCCGTCCCTTTGATATACAAGACGCAAGGAATATTGAATTCGTTAGCGAAGGGCGCAGAAGTGTTGACAGCGGCAGGGCGATGGCAAACGCTGAATTTTAGAGGAAAATGCCCGGAAATTTCGTTCACAATGGATTATATTCGACGAAGACTGAACAGTGTGAAATTGTGGTGAACGATGATACCCTGCACGTTCCTGTGCTGATGAGTGAAAAGTTGAGAAATGCATTGCATTTTGTTTTTCTACATTATTTTCCCGTATTGCTATCTCAGATGTCGAAGAATAATGATAAGGAGTATATTCTAATCTGACTTTTATTCCGGTGCGCACATAAAATAACTGACTTTTACTAGCAGAAGTATATTTTTTAAAAACATAATGAAGCCCTTGTTCACTGATAATGTAGTTTTCTATATGTAGGAATTTTTGAAATCGACATCACCTCAGTTGATGGTATAGTAGTCATCAAATGAAGTTCATTGAATGAATTCGTAAATTGAGAGGGGTAATGCTTGAACTTATGTTATTCAGAACCGTGCTGAAGAGGTAATGAAATTAGTGTTTTATTTCGAAACATCGGAGTCCACCATTGAGAATGACAGTGTTCCATGTTAGTGAAATTTTATGTCTTTATGTCTCTTTAAATATTATATTGTGTAGCGTTCCTGCAGATGATGTAACATGAAAAGTAGGTTAACATACACAGTTTTTTGAAATAAAATTTGATTTTATTATCCAATATACCATAATAGCGGTAATTGAATTTTTCGATACTATTTTTATAGTACGATTTTTCTTTAGCCCCAAAATAGGCCCCAGTTTTGACGATTACTTTTTCAATTGCGCTAAATTTCCGTCCAGCAAGCATTCTCTTGAGTTCTGAGAACAGGAAAAAGTCGCTAGTGGCCAGATCTGGAGAATACGGTGGATGCAGAAGCAAATCAGATATACCCTCCAACAAGTGTTGGGTAACTCAAAATACGAGGTGGTGGAAGAAAAAAAAGGATTGCGACAAAAAAAAATGTTGGTCAAAACTAAGAGAACTATGATAACGCTGGCTAGACATCCGGGCTAGTCTAGAGACCGGCTACAAAATAAGCTAGAAATGCCCTTTTCAACAATTTACACAGTTCCTGTCTTGTTTCGTCCTAATGTATGAAACATCTACACATTAATTTCCAAATCATTAACTTTCTGGAGAAAAAACAACCCAAAACCGTCTTTTGGAACGAAACTCGTGTAGCCGTACTTTCACATAATGGAATCTTAGCATAATGTTTTAATTTCATCAACCCTCTTCGAGTTCGAGTCCCACGAACAGTACGGGAGCTTCTTTCGCTAATTACCTCAGTAACTCCGAGTGTAGGTATATCCTGGAATGAGATTTCAATGTATCCCGGAGGAGTTCCATTAACTTCATTTCGGCCTTGTACTAGCCTTCGTTAGGGCCCAAAATCGTAGATGAGCTTGTCAACAGTTAACGTGCAATCCGCTAACTGGATGTAGCATTTCACAAAATACAATTATAATATTAGATTAGCGAACGAAGATACGATCTGAACTGCTCTTAGTTTGTATATGGAGCTGCTAAGTGAATTCCAGGCAAACTCGATCAAGATATCTTAATATTGTTTGATGCCACGAGGAGAGATGTCAGTCAGGACGTGCTTTACGATCTGGACTTTGATACCGCTCGAGAAATTCTACGCCCCTGATTGGAAACTGCGGTTTTGTAATGATTCATGTGAGGCGTAGCTTCTGGCTAGGAGATTCGTCGTCACTTTTTCTTAATAGTTTCGTCTGATCATGTTGAACTCCAATATACATCCATTTTACTAAATCAAAAATTTTGTTTGCCACACTATTTTAATTTCTTTTGACTAATGTCGAAAAAAAAAAAGAGTTTTGTAAGAATTGGTGGTTGACATTGTCAACCAATTATACCGTTCTTTTTGTTAACTGTTGTAAAAGAGAAATTGGATCCACAAAAATTCATGGAATCAGAAACAAAATAACACACTATTTGATATTTTTGCTTGAAACGTTGAGATAATGATCATAATTGAGAATATATGAGCAGAGAGAAATGAAATGACAAAGCGAAAATAACAAATTCCTGTTATTTGGCTTAAACCAAATTTCATTTATCTAAATGAAAGTTTGTTTTTCCGACATATGTATTCAATTGTTTGTGATAGTTGTTTTTCAAAATTGTGAAATCTGATAAATTCCCAATGAAATTGTGCTATAATTTTCTTGTCCAGCAGGATATGGTTTTATTCCATTCACAGATGATCTCCTTTTGTTAGCAGCAATAATGAGAATCTCACAAAATTCAATTTCAGAAAGACGGTTTGCCAAATTTAGGAATTCCATTTGAATAGCCAGCGAAGCAACCCTAAACCCCAAGATCGTGAAATTACCCTAAGAATGGCGTCTAATTCGGTAACTATGGCGAGTTGTACCGGATAATGGGATTAGACAGAGTACATTGAAAGGATTTACACTGTAATAAACTGGTTCTTATCACTCGGAGATATTCAAAGCTCGGTGTTTTAAGGTTGTACTCTATGCTCTGTGTGAATAGAGGGAATGACCAAACAGAAAGGAATGTAACCTGATATAACCTCCGTTAAATAATTTTCTCCTCACGAAATCAATATTTTCTATATTGAAAATGGTTATAAAACATTTATAAAAAATATTTTGTGGCACATTACTTGTTGTGTCAACATTCTGACAATGTTTGTACAACAGTTATGTAACCAAAATCTCAACATGTTTTTAAAGCAATATATTTCAAAATGAAATAAGTAAAAAAATTGAACAGTTTCATTAAAAAAATAATAATGATGCGTATAAATAATGTACTAAAAACAATAAAAAATTCGGAAAGTTCTAAATAGCAGTAATCCCACCACTTTCCTCAGCATTCTAAGATATCGTTCTGTTAAAAAAATAATGAAATCGTTAAAAAAGTATGTTTTTCGTTAACCAGTGTTCGCTTTTCTACGAACGACAACTCTAAAAGGTCGAAACTTGTAGGAGCTATGGACTAACGAGGTCTTACCTTTTGAAGTTTAAAATAAAAATTTTGTTTCACTTATCTCATTTGTGTCTAACGCGTAGAGACACGTGATACTTTTCCTGGAAGCGAAACAAAGTATCTCTCGAGTTTTCTGTTTCACTCCTGT
The DNA here is from genome assembly GCA_015342065.1 of Leptinotarsa undecemlineata. Classification (NCBI taxonomy): domain Eukaryota; kingdom Metazoa; phylum Arthropoda; class Insecta; order Coleoptera; family Chrysomelidae; genus Leptinotarsa; species Leptinotarsa undecemlineata. Next base: position 26,626 of record WOGP01000006.1, read on the forward strand.
ACTGTCAGAAAAACGAGCTTTTTTATGACTGCTCATATTGTATTCTAGATACCGTCCTATTCACGCAATAATTTTCAATTTCATCAGACTTTTCCGCAGCTGCAGATATGATAATATCCGATGAAGAGTAATACTTCAAAAATGTGTATCACACAGATGAGAATGTAGTATAATAAATCCTCGTTATTTTGCTTGCTTTTATACGTCTTTTTCCCACTGTTTCTTCGCTGTTTCGGGACCGATCAAATTCACGACTGTTTGCACCTGTGCTCAAATATTTATTGTTGATCTACTGAAATGGTTTTTATTCGAAAGAAACATGAAAATTTATACAAACTTCCAAGTGATGAAAATAGAAGTAGCTTTCAACATTTTCATCACAAGTTTGGCAAATGAAAGTGGATAGAAACTAAAATTGTATGTTGGTCAGACTGAAAGAACTGATGAAATTAGTTTCAAGGACCACGATTATGGGAAAACACATTGGATAAAGGAAACTGGTACAAATGTGCCATTAGATCTATGACTGGTAGCAAAAGTTTCATTGCAAACAGTCGTTTCTTCGATCTTTCATAAATCATATTATTAGCAGTAAATTTGTACTCAAGTAATCATTGTTGAAAGTGGAAGGAACACGTTTTCAGAAAATACAATAGGATACCCACAACTGGTTCAATATTCACATGATCATCTGCCTGAATATAATCTGGATTGGTTTTTTGAATGTATATAAAAAAATAAATATGTATTCTGCTATGAAATTGCAACTTTACTTTCGACGATACTTCTGTTAGCTGATTTGGTGGTCTTCGCCTGCAGGTTTTCAAGCCTTGTGTTCGTCTACGATTGAGGTGAACGTTTTATATAGTTCGAGGCTCACTTGATAGACTTCATTTGTGGTAATTCCACCTTCTCTAGAACGACTATAATTTATAGAAATGAATCCAAGCATCTGAGAAAAAAATGTTGAACGAAACATAATTAAAACTGACAGTCGTTTTCCTGAAAGAGTCTCGAAAGTGGAAAGTTTGAGTAACTGGAAGTTATTTTGGAACAATTTTTCATCATTCCTTTCATCCTGATGATTGGTCTCGATGTTTGGAAAAAGTTCCAAAACCCTTAAATTTTTCTTATAGTTGTGATATCTATTTTTGAGAAAATTATCGTTTTCATGATCGAATTTTTTTCTGGTAACGCTCGAAACCAGAATCAACATTGTTAGGTGGCGTTTCAAACGATCTCTTTGAAGTCGAAACGGAAAATCTAACAAAATTACGGCTTGCCATCCACACCGATTTCCCCCACTCAGTGAAGCAGTAAAGTATGCATAAAATAATAATATATAGAAGCCGCCGCTTAATTTTTTAATGGCCAAATGCTTTTAGAGACGTCCTAACTTGGCTTGAATATTTAAAAGTAATGCGAAGCCTTGAGAGCATTAGATGGAAGCAATCGAGATCTTGTGGAGCATAAAGACAAAATATATTGTTACAATTTTCCGGCTAAATGTGATGTAAGATAATGGGAGCTGGGGGGGAAGGGATAAATTTGAAAGGGGTTATATCGCCTGGTCACCGGAAAAGTAACATCTCTGTACCGAGTGGAATATTGCTGGAGTGTGTTCTTACTCTTCAAAAATTAATGAAACATGAAAGAAAAATTATTAAATTTTCTGTTCATTTTCTTCCAAAAAAATTTAATTTATTTTCTATACTATCTTTTTTATATTGTGATTTGCCCAAAAAACAATAAAAGAACGTACTTCGATTTGAAAGAAACCCAAGTTGCTTGAATGATTTCAATATTTAGTAGTCTCAGTAAATACTTAGCCAGTCAATCTTTGAGAATCCTCAGAAACGAATCCGTTTCTGATTATGTAAATAATGTTTTTATATTATTTGAAATCAGAAACTTTTTAAAACGGAGGCATACTTATTATATTGTTTATGATAAATTGGGAAATAATTTTTTCCATACTAAAAAATGTAATTTTGGGTTGCTCTTTTTCGAAAAATAATTCGTATATTATATTCGTATATCAGTATAAAACAGTATATCAGATTTTCACGTAATAATTATGCCAACAACATAAAATAGAGAAATCGTCTGAGAGAAACAGTAGCATAAAATATCTACTACTATCCAAATAATACTTTAAAAAATTGTGTTTTTGAGAACCATTTTCAAAACGCAGCTGCAGGTTACGTAATTTTAATTGGTTTCAAATTGTTAACTTTCTGCTATCCCATTCTTCGGGAGGTATTAAATCATTTTTTCCACCGGTAACTTCGCAAGTAAACTTTTTGCTGCATCCTCTATCGGTGGTAACGACTTAAGTTGCTGAAAATACATTATTGTTGATACCTGTGCCTTTGTTTGCAGGAAAATATAATGCGACTTTCTTTGTAAATGATCTAACATCAATTTTATTTAGTTTCTGTCGATCATCACCTGCTGGTTTCATCATTCAGGTTCAAATTGTCAATTTGGTATCACTAAAAACAGTTTTTACTGTCATGTACTGTTTTATGGTGCCACACTAACAAATTTTTGTTAGTGTGGCACCATAAATTGAGAGAATACAACCGGTACCTCTTGAAGCTGAAGCCAGACCTATTCTGATACTCGTGTTAAGTGAATTCAAAAACCGTTTCCTAGGTAAGAATCACATGAATAGACTGTTTGAATTTTCAATTGAATTAATTGCTCCTTCACCAAAAATTTAATATGTGTTTAAATACGAGAAAAATAATTTTTTACTATGAAAAAGGCTCTTTCGCGGGGAGAATAATTTTGTTTTCCGAAGTTGCGTAACCCACTGCCCATCCTTATGAAAGATTAATATATTTGTCCTCGGGAAATAGAGGCTCGAATAAAGGACTAGTACTTTGGGAAGGACGTAGGTATAAATGTGTTTGTTAACCGAAATTATTATTTGCACAGAGGAGCTTGTTATAGATGTCAGTTATTTGAATGGCTGACCCACGGTACACTCCATGCATTTATAATGTTGAGTCAACACACCGATATTCTGTTGCCGGAATTTGCTGCTGCCAGAACGTTACACCTTTTCACCGGAGTATTTGCTCGGGTGTAATATTTTTCTTTTCGTTAGTAATTGTTTATAAACAGCGGTAATGAGTTGACTTTTTTATTTATAACTTTTTTCCCTCGTTATTTACCCTTTCAAGGACAGGCAGAGTCAACAACGTTGTCAATGAAATGGAAATGCGAGCTATTCAATTTCAATCTGATGGATATCTCATTGTTTATTCACTAAGCAACCAAAAAACATCTGTTACTTGAAAATAATAACACGCACTGTCAGGAAAACTCTGAATTGAAAAAAATTGTCCAATAAATTGAAGGGTTTGCTTTAATCTAAAGTTTTTTTTTCTTTCTGGTCAACAAATGCTTGTACTTGAAAATTGATTTATTATAGCTTCACATTGATGGGAAAATGGAAAAGTTATCAAACAAAAATAATTTGATGAAACATGTTTCCCAACTGATTTCATATCTGGAGATACTGAAGTCGAAATCCCTTTTTATATAAGAATTAATGAACCGTTTTAAAATGACATTCGAAGCATACATCCATGAGTTCTATCTGCCTAATTTAACTGCAAACTGAGTCAATCGTAACATGAGATTTACAGATCGTGATTAGCCCTTCTGGGATTTGATTACAGAAATCGTATCATATTCATTCCAGGAGTAATGATTTGAGATTTGTTCGAAGCGGAAGATTTACTTTGGAATGAAATTGAAATTCAAAAAATGGCATGAATCCAGAATACACAAGTTATTACTGAAATTTATTTCCTAATGAGACATTTGTCGTGTTGCTAAAGTGATGAGAAAATGTATATCGCTCATTATGGTTTTCTGAACGATTCAATGTTTGCATTCAGCTTCTGTTGAAATTACCACAATAGATCGACAAATGGATCTTCAACTCCATTAATAATTATTTGTCTCTCGCTGGCAGAGAGTTTGCTAATGAAAATAGGTAATGTAGCGGGAAAATTCTTTATTCAGTCATCAAATATCGCGTAGATTTAAAAGAAGGAAGAGCCCCTACCGCGAGCATCATTAAGATGCTCCCTAAATCCTGAGTTCTTCACCCCAGTGAGACTTACTGCCAATGTCCTAATTAAAACAAATGTATTTTTATAATTATTGGTTTCGATGTTTAATACACAGACAGCAGCTGCTGTCGGAATTTATATTTTCGGGAAATATCAAATCGCCAGATTGCATGTTCTTTGTATTCGTTGCAAATGTAATGCATTTATAATGAAATTATAATGGAAACGGTTTTATGGATGTAATTGAACCCGTTTGATTATTGAGGTGTCCATTTGTTTTTTGAGCAATTTGTCGACGGTAATTGCCAATTCGAAAAAATTAATTTCAACGTTCGACGGTTCAGTTACAAGATATTTCCGGCGTAATTGGTGTGAAGTATCGATCAATCAAAAAAAATCTTTCTGAAATGTAATTCAATGTTCACCTATTGAATTGTGAGCTCTGATAATCTCCCAATTTTGAGAAAAGGGATGTCCAAAAGTTCTACTTTTGAACGTTCCTTTGACTCTTCTTTACAAAATTATCGAGTATTTGAGACTTCCGAAAATGCAAGCAATGAGAATAATTTTCAAAATAGAATTATTAATAAATCATGAATTTTAAGTGTGTTTCATGTATGTATGAATATATTGGTGGTACTTCGGTAATACTTTGGTGATACTTTGGTAATACTTATATCACTATTAATAATGAAAAAAATATTTTGAAAAACCATTGAAAGAAATGTTACAATTTTATCATGTCATTAGTTCCAATTTTTATCATTTTCATGATGGAACTTTCCGGAAAGTAAAACACGTAAATGTTTTTTCATAATGGATGATAATATAATATTAGGTCTTTCATCGTGGAAGGAGCTTGTTACCAGTTTACATAAATAAAGATAAAAGTAAAATATTATTATTATTACATTTTATTTGCGATATTTGAAAATCGATATTTTTGTTACAGGTTACGGGAAGAAAGGTGCGACCCCGATAGACCATTACCCTTGGAACAGAAACCTAGAGATCTCAGTCCTAGAAATGGTAAGTAATCTAACGTTGCGTTGAAGCTATACAGTGCGTTTCAAAAAGTCGCACCAACTTGCTCTATATGTATTTAAAATAAATGTCATATTCGATTTGATACTCTTCGTAATATCCAATCTGCTAGAAAAATTCATAATTTGGCTTTATTTTTGATGAGAAATATTCCTAAGAGTTTTTCAGAGCTGAAATAGTTTTTTATACTGATAAACCTAAACCTATTTTTCATTTTTTGTAATTGTTTCCTAGTAATATGAAATATTCTATTTCATTTGTGAGAAATAGTTCAATACCTGTTTTTAATTGAATTACAACTATTTTGAGTACATCGTTATAAAAAAATATATGAATCAAAACCAAAATTTTGGAATTGCTTTCGATGTTATGTTCATAGTTGAATGATTTCACCAGATTTTTTCTGTAAATGTGTAAAATATCTGCGTTTGATTATTTTTCCAACAAATTATCCTAATAATCATGAATTGGTTCACAGATTGGCGATATAAGACTTTCAATAATTCGTCAAGTTGGTATAATGAAGGTTAGTATTTTTTATGAATGTTACATTGTTTCCAATTCCCAAAATGCAAACGGAATAGTCATCGCTTAACCAAATAAAATGATTTTCCACATGAGACTTTCTTACTTGAGAATCTTTCAATTTCAATAGTTTTGCTTTGAAATATTTCAGAAGTTCCTGAAAATTGTGCTACTTTACGAATTAGTCTATTGTCCATTTGTAAAACAACTTTCACTGTTATTGTTCCAAAGATCCATGATGAATATCAAGACTTTCTGAAATGAAAATGCTGCGTATAAACATAAAAAGCTAAAAAATGTATAGATAGATTATTTATTTATTTTGTCTTGCTTGTTGTTATTTTAATTATTATTTTCTTGTGTGTTGTGTTCTTTCGAACATTATGTTTTCAATGTCATCGACTCTAAAGAAATAATTTCTAATAAGGAAATGGGTTCTATTTGGGTTCTATAAATTCACATATTTTTCAGTGGGTGGTAATTCAATCAAATATTCGATTGTTTCATTTTGTGATAGACATAACACACTGACTCAAATCTGAGTTTTTTATTTATTCATAATAATAGAGAGAATAATAAGACTTTTGAAGTGACTTCTTTTATTTTTTACTTTGAAACTTCCACCGTATACAATTTAATATACTTCTCTCCACTATCCCCACCGTTGACAATTTTTTTGAATTCGGTTAACCTATCATCTTTTTTAAAATATTTGATTTTGTTATTCCATTCTGGGAATACTTTTGAATAACAATACGATGAATAATTTTGAGAAGTGTCAACTTTGAAACATCTTTGTACAGATTAAGACGTTTATCCCATATATTTTCTGTTGTGACACGATTCTTTCTCTTTAACTGCCACTGAAATTTGTTTTCATTTGTTGCCTCGCGGAGTTTGGAGTAGAATAAAACAACTAACTGTTGTGTGTGTATTTTGTCTGTAATAAATCCCGAAGGGTTGGCTCAGATTGATGCGTTCGCTGGAAAGACCCATACATTCCGATTTATTTCGAGACTTATCCTGGGATATTCGTTTCCATTTCTGCATATGCGTATTTAATTGTGACCCTCCGACAGTAATTTATTACCGAATAGATTGGATTGTGTATCGTCCGGCCGAAAGCCACTTTTACTGCCATCAATTAAAATCACGGCCGGTGCCTGGTCAACTTTTATTTCTTCGGCAAATGTTGTCCCTTGTTCAATATTGGGAATGATTGCATTGAATGAAAAACTGTTCACATGATGCTGATCCAATTTGTTGAAGTTAACGTGGGATATAAATGACATTATTATTTTTTTTATGACTATGAATATTTTCGGGAAAGATCAGTTTTCTGAGAAAAAGGTTTGTTTGTTTTTCACTTCTCCATCATTTATGTGGGAAACTTTTAAAGAGATCGTGCTCAAAAAAGCAGATCAACAACTGGAAAAAATGGTGGCAGATATTATAAAAAATAAACAATTTTTTTAAAGATTGATTCGAATAATGGCGTTGAAGTTCATCTTCTAGTCTCCTCTAATTTGATTTCTCACTCAAAATCAAGTTGTTATACTCCCTCATAACAGCACCAAATATCAATGATGGGGCTCTTCATTAGAAAAAATATCATTCACTCACATATAATGCTAGTAAGAATAATTGGCCATTGTACCTCTTCCTGATATAGTCAGTAAAAGTATTTTGATTTCTATTAAAGTTTTGGTTCACGAGATGCATGTCTGTCGAATATAATTCAATACCTTTCGTGGTATCAGCCAGAGGAGTACTTGTTTTTGAGAGGATCCATTTGAAATGGAAACATTCGACATTTTCAGCCTTCTTTGTTAGTATTTTTCAGAATTTTCGAAAAAATTAACAATTTCCATTCGTTTAAAGATATGTAATCATATAAAACACAAGCAAACCAATCGCAATATTCATAAATAATCAATTTATTCACGTCTATTTCTCTGTTGTTGCAGTATCACCCATAGAACACAGTCCCGTTCTCAACTTATCAAAAAGCGGAGGCGGCAGTGCGGGTTCTCTTGGAGATGTTGACCATTCTGGGAGTGAGGCTGATGGACCAGATGTTCCTCCTTCTCCCAGATCGCCAAGGTCGGCTGCCGAAGACGAAGAAGACGATAACATATCCGACCCCGAGGATGAGGACGAGAAGGACCAAGGTGAGATATTGATTGATCCATTTTCCATCCTCTAGTACCATACTGTAAGTTGATGACCAATTGATTTGCTATTGCATTATTCGAGAAGTTGCAGGCATTGTCTGTTGTCACTACTTCATAACTATTTGTTTATCACCAAAAAGAGTTTGTTCAGATTCAACAGGGCGTATGTACTCTCATTTTGATGATAGGAAGGGTAAACTCTGCTCATCTGCTCATCTTCTCTGTTACAAGATGTGGACGATAAGATTCGAGAGGGTCTTCAACATTGCTGTTGGCCGAAACAAGCAAGCCTGTTTCATCATCGAACCAAATGAGCAAGGAGTATCGAAGGTTTCTTCACCAATGAGAATCAGTAATAAATACATCATTCCAATATGCATCAGTGCTAATTCCGCCTTTCTTTTCATATTTACCTGTTGCTGTTGGTTACTAATCTGTCTTGGATCTGTCACTGCCGGATATTGGCATTTTATTTTCTATTTACTCAAGTATTGGCCTTGAGTTGATGATTTAAAAAAACTGTGGGAGAATAATAATTGTTCATAAAGATGCCTTTAATCAGTTTGCTGCCAACTCCTAGCCTTTAGAATCCACCTACGTTGTAGGTACTTAGATGATGTTTTTTGGATTTGTTTTGGTGGAGGTTCACATTCCTTAGCAGATTTTTTTTACCTTTACATAATTACATTTCGTGTTCACGAAAGTGGGTCATGGCCTAGGATCTGGATATCTGAATTGTCATGATAAATTGTTGTGAATGCTTTCTTTGGTCAGGTTAGGTGAAAAATATATGTGCGGTCTTTTAAATCATGTTGTCAGAACTTGGAACACCTTTTATTAACTCAATTCTTGAACAAGCACAGAGATAGATCAGTATACTTTTGACAAGAATGTGCTTGCGTTGCAGTGGATTTGTTACCTTAGTAAGTTCAGACTAAGAGTAGTAATTCAAGGTGGCTATTTTTGGAACCTGAAGTTTTTGACCTGTAGCAACAAATGTGTTTTTGAAGTTATACTGTCAACTATGAATTGTGATCCATAATTATTTTTGGTTCTCAATAGTTTCAAACAAATTTTCTGCATTATTATATTTTTTCTTATGATATTTTTGAGTAATGATGCCACAATAAATTGGATTCTAGTCATCTCTTGATGATGTTGACTTGGTTAATCACACTCAGAAAGACATTACATTATTCTGGTGTGGAATATGTTTCCAATATATTTATGGATGCTTTCTCTGGTGACATTCCTAATTTGTTGATCCTTAAAAATTGCAAGGAAAGGTAGTTGAGAAAACCATAACAGTTTGATCTATGTTGAAAAATGTTTACGAAATACGAATTTTATTGTTTATGAAGGTAATAAAAAAACACGATATTCTTTTCATTCGTAGGAGCCTTGGGTTGAAGTAATTTTTGATATGAAACTATATATATATATGACACACCTAATGAATTGGAGGAAACAAATTATGTTACAGAAGAATGGGAGACACCAAAATAGCTTTAATTTTGCGCACCTCTTTATAATCTTCTTAATCAGAAGGTAGTACCACAGATTCTTTTGGAGTTTTGAAGAATTTCTCATACACCTTTTAGAATAACATTGACATAATTTCTTCCTGAATTTTTTCAAACAGCTGTTTTCAGTTCAGCTTAACAGCAAACCGCAGGGCACTCAGAAGTTGGACTTTCATTTCCCTTCTCTTTCCATCGATAAAATGTAGACGCACAGCTAATGAGAACACACCTGAACTTCTTCACCTCATTCGTGATTAGTCTCGATGAGTCTTACCGCGGTTCCAACGAGAATTATTGATTTTTCAACGAATCATACGGAGTACTTCGGCCATTAAAGCTACCCGGGAGATCATATTCGTGATGACGCTAGGTCAACATTCTCGAAATCAAAGTAAGTCATCAAATGAGCATGTCAGCGAGCCATCTATCTCTTTCGTAGCGTTTGAGCCACATTAAGATTCCTTTCTTTATTTTTCTCATGACTCAAATAAACAAATTAACCTCGCATAATTTTTGTTTCTGGCCGTCGTTAACGTAATGATGCACGCAAACGGAATAAGAGTTGATTTATATTATATTCCTCAGATGTTTGCGTTAAATAATAAACGGTTATCAGCGGATTGTGGTCGATGAGTTATTTTGTGTTGCAGAACCACCAAAAATTCGGTATCATTGCTTTTAAAGAACCGACATTTGATTTTATTTCTGAAAGGAAAAAAGGATACTCATTCACCGCATATATTCTGCTTTTGTCAAGAGCCTAAAAAGAAACAGAAGGAATACCTATAGATTGGAAAACAACGATAATTTGGAAATCGAGCTGAAAACATTGAACGAAAGAATTGAAGACGTAGAAAAATCAGCTGTCCAAGGAATCTTCTTAAAAAAATAAACTCTTGAAAGAACAGCTCGACTATTTTCTAAAAATAAATGTGAAGTGAGATGGACTGAGGAGTGTGTAACAATATGTGTGTGATTTAGGTTGGCAGTATGTAAGACAAGCTGAATACTCTCGCAGATAAAAGTAAGTTCAGAGTCTCCAAGGAAAGCTAGCAATAGAAGAAAATATTGAAGACAAAATCTACAAAAATTGAAAACATTAGCCCTTTGAGGTAGAACAAACCATTTACATTCTTCTTTATTCATTTATTCATTCACGGTTGTATCTACCTCTTGAGTCACTAGCGACTTGTTGATGTATAACATATTAGCGACCCGCCTGGCTTCGCACGGGTTCAATGCTTTTACTAAATATAATTTTGTTTTATGGACGCTCCTTTTTTCCCTGCGGCTGGGGCCCCAATTGGAATATTTGAAAATCCTTTTCCAGTGCGCATCTTTGACCTAAGAAACACCTATAAACCAAATTTCAGCTTACTAGGCCTTACCAATAGGTACAGAGAAACAGAGGTTAATGAGTAAGTATAGATTTATGACAGCATGTACCATATTGATATTCCTGAGGAAAGCTAATATTACATTTGTCTTCTGATATGTCCTTTAGTGATGATGTGAAGCCATAATTTCATCTTTGATGGGGTATTCTTTGCCAAATCTATATTTATAAATGCCAATGTCACTCACTTAACACTCATTCAACTCTGTTTCTCTTAGATACGCAATAAGAAAGGATTTTCAAATATTCCAACTGGGGCGCCAGCAGCAAAGGACAAAGTCGCGTCCACTAAACAAAATTATCTTTTCATCAGTGTTTCTCCACGCCTTCAAATTTCCGATGGGTAATATTTCATTTGGTATCAGCGGTCGTTAGTGGTAGATATCCATGGGTGAGACGAGTATGACCCAGACGAAGACGGGATACAATGACCTAGATTTTTCTTTCGTTAAGTGTGTCTTTCCAAGGAGATATGGACTGCTTCATATCGTGAAGTTTGGATGACGAACTACTTCGTTGGGATTGACAACTATTGATGACCATTTGATTTCAAGTCCGTATGAACGACCAGTGTGACCTGTAAGGAGGTCTGTTAGATATCATAGTTCATTCCTACTGTTGTCAAAAAACTGTTCGATTTCGAACTTCCGAAGGGTAAATGAGTTTTGGAGTGAGCTAATCCTGGAAGATATTACAAGAAGTTCATAAATATTCTTGTCATCCAGGTGTTCAAAGTTTGTTTGGCAAAGCCTAAATCGATTCCAATGACACGTTCTGGTCGGATCAAGTTGCTTCCAGCACCCTCTATTGCAAGGGAATCAGCAGCCTCATAGCCTTCCAGACCAGTATGGCCAGAAATCCAGACCAGATACAATTTGTTAAGTCTTCCTTCTGAGAAGAATCGTTTTTGGCAATATGCTACCAATTTAGACGTTGCTACCAATTTAGACGTTTTTATGTATGAAGGGACTCACATAAACTGGGTGAAAATATGTTTTTGATGTTGTATGTAGAGATATTGTTTTATGGGGTGTCAGAAGAGATGATTGGTATACAGTTGTGTCATTGTAAGTGATCAGCGAATCTGTAACAATTAGTCACTTTGGACTATTCTTTCCCTCCATGCACTCTAATGATTTCCAAAAAGCAGATACTGACCCTGTGAATATTGTACTTTTTTTTGGTAATTTAAATACGCAGCTGAAGTTAGAGCTGGTGAATTCACATTCTGAATGTTTTTATTCTGTATGATTCCTAAGACATAGAAGAATGCCGTGGAAAAACATTGCATCATTTGAATCATTTAATTTTATCCTCATGAAATTGAATCGAATCTGTAAAATGATTTGAAGATGTCATGATATTATTATTGAATGGGTGTGTGATTATGTTGTATTTGAAAATTCTTGAATTCATTACTATAGTGAATTTCATGTTGTTTCTCTGATGATCATTTTCATTGAATAATATTTCGATTTGTGTGCTTTTTGAAGTCGTATATTTTTATCGTTTCCCAGTATGATATTGTGATATCTTGAACATTTTTCAATCTGCCTCCAGAAAAAATCTTGTCAGGATCGTCCGATAAACCACACAGGCAATCCAAACCATGCTCCGGTGAAACATCAGTAACTCGATTCCTCATTTAGGTAATCAAATACTCGCGTCCGAGGACCGGTTTCTACTATCGCGTTTCTTCCCAACAAGAGAGAGTTACCTTTTTCGCAGACACGCTACAGTCGCTGGGGGCAAAATCCGGCCAGACTAAGGCCAGACAATACATCGGAAAAATTCGATGATTGAGGCGATATGGGGCTGTATTGTTTATTGTGGACGAGCGAGTTGAAATTCTGGAAGAAAGAATTCAAATTGATTGAATGTATGGTTCACCGAGATGAGAATACGATGAGAGTCTGGGAAAAATTAGACTGGTTGGTATACACTGCTCAACCAGTGCGGTGAATATCATAAAATGTTTCAAGTGATTGAGTTATTTTGAGTTTCAAGAGTATACGAATACAAAGAGACCAGGAAAAAAATAACCAAATTGATTTGTCTTTTAAGTTTTAAGTGTTATGTCAAATGCTCATTACGTCTGAAAAGGTTTTTTTATTACTGGTTCAAACCATCTTCTTTTGAGAAGTTTTTGATAGAGAACAACAAATATATTATTCTACAAGAAACTGTTGGCTATCCATAGATTACATGAAGTTACCGTCGTCTGACCCATGAAATATTTTTCAAAAAAATCAAAGAGCTACTAATTTGTAACATCACCAAATAAAATTATTTTCAATGCAAAAGTGTAGAAAATTAAAAGTCATATTCTCATATAATCATAACTTCATTAGATTTACCCATCACTCAACAATTTTGGAAATGATGTGGTGTCAAATCTTGAAGAAATGACGGGATACTTGAAAGGAGACTATAAAAATATCACAGAAGGTCCTACGTGTGATTGATGAAAACGAAGAAAAAACTTTCAATAGGAAAGCGAGTGTGCTTCAGACCACACGACTAAAGTAAAACTTTTTCAGCTCCATCTATGTGAATACACATGTATATACATATATTAATTTTCTTCAAATATTCAAATTAATTATGGCTTTTCATTGATAAATCAACACTTTTGAATAGATTTTTTATTTTCTTTTATTATTTTCATTATTGGATGCATCGATAATTACTGTGGTTAATTGTAAGACCGAGACAATAGGCTTATGATATGAAAAATAATATACATATGCTTTCGAATGAAAATTAAAAAGATATCTAGAGAAAACTGCATCGATTTTTTTTCCATGTCATGTGGTAGGATTATTTCGGTTATCAGTCATTTGTAGTTCTGTTTTATCTTGTACATTTATCAAGATTTGTCCATCTTAGGATGCGAAATTAACCCTAAAATATCCTGCTGAAATTAGTGTTTGCTCGCACCTCTCTCTTTATCTCTCTCTCTCTGGTGACCCTACAGTAATATATGAAAGGTAATTATCTCTTTTTATCATTACTAACTTATACTTCCCTCTCAACTTCGTTCGCCTCGTCTTATCACACTTTTCGTAACGCCCTAGTCACGCATTAACCAATTCACTCTCCAAGTCAAGCGAGTGTTGAGAAGTTTCACTTCAAAAATTAATTTCTTACTTAGAAACCCAAATTCATAAATACTCTGAAAGACATGATTTTGACATACGATCAGGGGTTTATTTTTGGTTTCCATTGTTTAATATAATATAAATTGATTTGATAACCCTGAAAAAAAAACCAAGAAGGTTAACCGAAAATAACAATTTTATAAACAAAAACTGAAATTACAAAGAATTAACATACAACAACCAATCAAATAAAAATTGAAATAATAATGAAAGCTGAAAAAATTTAAAAATTAAAAGTATCAATAACAAAAAATGTAAAAATTAAACGATTTTCAAACCAAATTATGTCACAACGTTCAATCAATATTGAGATCTCCGGCAAAGATAATTCTTGATTTCATAGGGAAACTTGACAAAAGAATTCAAAACTAACGTTTGATGCGGTGTAATTGGTAATCAAATCGTTAATTCTCCACAGAATCTTCAACAGTTGAGTATAACCAGAATTATTTGGCTTATGATATTAGTGAGGTTTCGGATAATATGGACAAAAGTTATGGTACATGCTTGAAGGCTCAGCAGTGAAGCAGTGCATAATCAGGTGTAATAGTACGCAATTGGGATCATTCCTGGCCACCCTGGTTACCCGATTTAACACCATTTGACTTTTTTCTGCGTCGTCACTTGAAGTAGGCGTGTTTATACTGGTTCATACTGCGGTTTTGTTAACTGTTCAGTGAAAATCTCATAATGAAGTGTTTTTTGAATACGTTATGAATTTATATGTAGTATCTGCCAATTCCATCGTGAAAATTAATATTTCTTTTCTTTTCAGATATGGACGACGGAGACCTCCCTCTGCCAGCTGCCCCGGGAAGCGATTCGCAGCAAGCTGCCCTAAACTACTCCACCCTAGCGAGCGCAGTGGCGTCCGCGAACGGCCCCAGCCAAGACCCCAGCATCTCTTCCACGGAAACCCTGTTGAGAAACATACAGGGTCTTCTGAAAGTCGCAGCCGACAACGCCAGGCAGCAAGAAAGACAAATCAACTACGAAAAAGGTACAAATAGCAACATGGTGTATCTCCTTTCGCTAGCGCAATATTACATGTACTTGGCGGCGACGCAGAAATGTTGAGATTTTTCTTAATTTTTGTCATTCAAGACTGTATATATTTATTGAAATTTGCTAGAAATATCGACGATCGTTATAGTAGATTATTGTATAAAAGTGTTTAATAGGAAGCCTTGTGTGTATATTCTTCAGTAGCTTGATCGACCGGATAGAGACAGTTGATAGATTTTGTATGTTCTATAGCAAAAATACGTGGGAGGAGATTAGACGGAAATTCTTTCGCCAATTTCGATTTTGATCCAACCCCCACTTCAATCCTACAAAAAGTCTGCATTTGAGGAAGAACCACGCTTATTTTTTTGTAATTTATGAGCTTTTCAAGTTGAAAATTTACTGAGAACTTTCAATAAGAGATCAGGTCAAATATTCCACAATTATGCAATCTATAAAGTGACGCATAAATTCGTTATTAGGTAAATATACATAAAATGAATAAAACCATCTGAAACTGGTCAATTGTCAATGCCAACATGACATAATTGTATACTCCAATTTTAGAGTCTTTGGAGAGACACTACTTCCTTCAACATTTTTGAATTGAACGAGGATACATATAGTACCTCTCATTTCGTATTTTCGGATCATTGTGTGCTATCGTAGTAACCAGTTTTTTGCTGATTCTCTCAATTCTTGAGTTGAGAATAACTGTGTGACTATTCTTTTGAGGTTATGCAAAATCTGACGTAAAACAGAGAAAATAGTACAAAAAAATTAAATAATTAAATAATAAATTAAAAATTAAATAATATCACTAATGCCTCCATTGTCAATAAGGAAGGGGCACCCTATTTGAATACTTGACTTCGAAGGTTTCATATTGTTTTTTTACTTAGTGACTTTGAAATACCAAAGCACTATATATTTTCTATGAGCAAAAGAGGAAAATACGCATTCTTCTTCAAGAATATTGAGGGATAGCGTATGAAAGTATGCTTGAAAATCGTACTTTGAATTTTAAAATGGCGTGTTTTGTGCATTTTGATATCATTCATTCAGTTGAAAATGATTTTTAGGGTTATTTTATGGACGCACTGTGTTTAGAAGTGAAAAGGATAAAAAGACATTTGGAACTTTGAAATACATATTCTCAACAACGATAATTTTGAATAGGAAAAGTAGTTCGAACTCTTTGTAGTCATCTGCTGATCATACCCAGATTTCTTGAATATTCAACCAGTAGGAAGTTTGGTTTCGCAGTAGTACAAAATTACAGCTCTCTCCTGGTTTATAAAAAACTGTTTCAAGTAAGCATCATTTTATATATATTTGCTTCAGTCAGATTGATAATTTCATCTGAGGATAATTTTCGATCAATTCGCTATCGTTCCTTTTAAAATCTATAGGGAAAAGATGAAAAGTTGAACTTTTATTTTATATGGCAATATAATTGTCATCTATGATTAAGTCATTAGATAATGTCTAATCATCTAATATTTTCAAATTCTGTACTCGTTCTACTCAGGTTTAGTCTTTAATACCGGATGATTGTGAAATATTTGAAATGAGATCATTTCAAATATTTGAAATTAATTTTGCATTCATTTTCCTCACATCATGATTTATGCACTAAATTTTCAAAATTTCAGATTGAAATTACTCGGAAAATTGAATGAGATTATAATTTTTTAATGTGTGTAGCTTTAGCTACCATGATTGATGTGCGAATTAAGATAATTGCCGAACCATCTAAAATAATGTCAATTTCAACTTCAATTTCTTCACGATGATTCAAGTAGGGAAAAGTTACAAAGTATAGAAATATAATCTTACATAGTTTTCATCATCTTTTATCGTATTTCATAAATATTTCCAGAATTTCTGATCATTTGATAAAAAAACTTTTGTCAACTTTGAAATAATGGAATATTAATTTTTAAGAGATATTTTCAAGGAAGAAATGTTTTGGCTTTCTTCTTCATTTGTATACAAAAAATCTGGAATACTTACAAAGAAATTTGTGAAAGTAACTTTTTTGCATGATCTTCACAAATAGTGTATTTTGAAATTAAATGTTTTCTTCCTTTCTTTGGAAGATTTCCACGTTTTTACTGTATGAAGATGAAGAAGTAGAAAGCCCAAACCTTCTTCTCCCAGAAATATAAATATTTGTCAAAAGTACTCATAAAAATTCCCAAAGGAAATTTTTTCTCCATCACATTTTAGTTTAACCCCTTTCTTTAATACTCGTATCATACACAAGAACATTATTACAGGAAAATCTTATGATATTGGCATATCATAAGATTGTGGCCATTGTGAGTATTCGCTTGCAAAGCATAATGCAAATTTCAAAATATTTCCAAAGTTAGATTTCACTTTTCTGATAAGTTAAAAATATAACCTGTGTCTCAACACGATTTGTGCACCATCTTTGTATCGACGTGGATAATCGTTGAATGAACTGAGTCGGAAATAAGAAGGTAAACTGAATACTTATGTAATTTTTTATGAAAATGTCGAGATAATCTTTAAAATTCAAAGATTTTACTGACCTAATATCTTAAGTACTTCCTCAAATGCTTGAAGGATTTGTATATAAAGTTTTTGAATCAAGTAGCTACCAGTTTTGTGCACATATCGAATCGATAGTAATTTAGCTTTTTCAGATGTACATACAAAAAAACGTTTATTCGTCTGGTAGGAAATCTTAAGTTAGAGACAGTAGTACTTTGAAAAAAAGGGCACACCATTTTGAAGGAACTGACCCGGTGTTTTCAATGATGGAAATTTTAGTATTCTGTCAGATGGATGAATTTAGGAATATAGTACTGTGCCATGATTTCAAGTGTTGCTAGAAGTAGACATTTATTTATAATAATAATAGTTAATTTAACTTGAGTATTTATATGAAAACGACTCTTGAAAATTTTGATATAGGTGTAACGTTTTATAACTTCTTAGGATCGAGTTCTGAATTTTCAAAATTATTTCACTTCACTTTTTCTACACCATCTTGAAAATCTAAATAAAGTTTAAGGATGTTGAAATCCTTTTCGAAAAACTGCGCTCGATTTCAGACCACGAATATATATCAAAATTTTCTACGCACCAAAAATTCAGTCCAACAAATCCATATTATGGAAAATGGCTGGCAACTAGAACTAGGTAAGACTATGTGTGATGTACATGTTAACAATTCCAAATTGAAAATAAACGAAATTATTTAAAAATTATGTCTTTCATTTCACAAATTTCGAAAGTCCTTCTCTTTTCAGTTTCTCTTAATTGGCTGTCGGGTATTTCTCTCGAGGAAAAAGAATAAATAGGTAGGTGGCACTTTTTTCATTTTTATTCCGTTTTTCGATATTTACAAATCTCAACCAACTAACAGATACTAAATTCCAAAAGTGAAAGCATCCGCTTCAGTTGCTTTATGAAATAAATTGTACCAGGATTTGGTCGTGGAAGGTTAAAAAGCAAGTCAAGACTAATATGAATGTAGAACACATAATTTGAGAAATACTTTGAATTTTTTAATGCATATCAAATGAAACTGCCATATTGACTACATTTTCAAGACATCGTAAATTGGTAAAAATGCAAACAAATACACGAGGCCTGTTCAAAAACTGAGGTAAATGTTCAAATTCCGGAGGCTAGGTACATTTTATTAAAGATTGTTTCATTTTTTATATTGGTACACTTGAAAATGTGTTCATTGTTTGAGTTGTTAAGCATGTTTAGTTTGTTGGTCAGAGGCATAAAAGTTCGGTGAATTTCTGCTTTCGAAAAAAGTTGATCAGAGAATTTGCATCAAATTTTGTGTAAAAAATAAAATTGAGTCTTCAAAAAACACTTGAAATATTGACAGCGGCATATGGTAATGGTATTCTGAATAAAAAAAAAGTGATACAAGCTTTTTACAAAAGGTCGAGAATATGTCACTGATGACTCTCGCTATGGACACCCCAGCTCATAATGAACCGATAAAAATGTTGAGAAAGTGTTATGGAGCATTGTCGAATTACTATCAGAGAAGTTGCTGAGGATGTAGATATATCGGTTGATTCATACCATGCAATTTTTTTTGAAAATTTTGGGCATGAAGTGGAATTTGCTGAATGACATCAACGGCGGTCCAGGTTTGCTTGAAAGGGTCATAACTGGTGGTACGTAACTACGTAATAAAAATTGGAACTGAAGGTACCTCATGATCATTAATTCAAACGTAATAATATAATAATACCATTAGGATTCAAATTCTTCGTCAGAAACTTATGGAAAACAAGAGGTTTATTGTTTTCAATGCAGAATAAAAGCTGGAGACTGGATCAAGTAATTAGAACAGTATTTTGAAAATTATTTTGAACTAAATCTATGATAAAACAATCAATTTTCTGAGATATATACACCTTAGATAATGTACCGAAAGTAAGTGTTATTCAGTTCAAAGATAATGGAATCACAAATAATATAAGACAAGAATTATATCATTTACAAACACACCGAGAATTTCAACAGAAAAGAAGAGGCAGGGAACCTGAATCGAATATGGAACCCCATTTTGAGGAATTCGAGAATAATGAACAGAATGACAACAGGCATCAAGATTGTTAATGTTCCAAGTTCATGTACAGGTACAAATACAGATACTAATTCAATTGATTACCTGACAAGGTATAAATACGCTTCACGAAGCCTAAAAGTTAGTCATCGGACAGCAAGCCATGATGGTTAAACCTCTGAAGAAGGTAGCCACTCGCGCCAGCGAATCGTCAGGAATAAATTCCAAAAATACACGGGATTCAAACTCGAAAAACAGTGACACTATATCATTCAGTTTTAATTCACAGAATTTTACATCTTTATCCAAGCAACTGTTTTCAATAAAACAGCTATCCACTTCTGCTATTCAAAAAACACTGATCTGAGATATAAATCTTCTTTAGTTCATCAGATATGAAGGAATTGAACACATGCTGAACACTTTCTCATTTGCTTGACAGAAATCAGTTCCCCTGTATTGGTTCAAAAAGTTATTGAAATAAGGCGAATTAGTGTTATAGAATATTAGAATTATAATACATTAATAATACAATAATTGCAGCAGAAAATGTGGCTACTTGTTGTTATAATCTATATGCACTTTCGAATCACAGTGGGAGTACTAATAGAGGACATTCAGCATACTGCAGACAGCCGTATACTAACGCGTGTCACAAATACAACGATTCGCACGTGTCATCAATTTCACTCAAATCGCTTGTGAGTGGAGAAGCATACGTCCTCTTTTATGTAAAGGATGGAACAAAATCGCACCATTAAGATAACCGAGGGAAAGTTTTACTGTGCAATTATTATTTATTTTCTGTTACTTTCTTACATGTACCTGTTTCGTCAATTTTGAAATAATTAATAGACTCAATTTTTAAAAAATTGGTATTCAATCTATTGATGAGAAATAACTATTTGAAATATTTTCCACAACTATTAGTTATTTTCCGTGGCTGAAAATATTTGAAATTAATTATTATTATCATTATTCTGTTTATCATTCAGCTAGCTTCCTATTATATTTTTGATAGATGTGTTTTATGAATGCATGCATTGTATGAATATATGTTCATCAGTTCTCTTTCTCAAAAGAGACCAAGAAAAATCAGTCTTCTCTCACTGATAATAATATAAAACCAGAGTGAAATACCAGCGATTCGAGCAGCTTCTTGGGCATTGCGATCGTTGCCACATCGCCTTTGATAATGCCCACCGCAGTAGTAGATAAAACGTCAGGCATAAAAACCTGCAGACTGTAATGTATTGAATTTCGAATATACGCCAGTTACCCCTAGCATTACCGTACTATCGGTAGTGTGCACATGTCTCCCCGTCAAGAGTCAAGAATGAAAAAAATAACACCCTTTTTGTACAGAGTTTCCATACCTACTTCCAGTAATATATCAGATATACTCAAGTAAAAGTGTTTTTCTTAACGCCATTAAGAAAAATTTCACAGACCATGGCCAAAAAACCCAGAAGCTAGCTTTCACATAGAAAATAGTTCAGATATTTTTTTTGTATAATCGGCATCGACTTTATTGGTCAGTAGCCTCTTGTCCTGGGTAAGCAATTGTATTAACTTCCCGAGCCACCTGGGAAGTTTCATGTCTGTTCGCAGTCAGTCAGAAAAACAAAAATTTTTTAATGGTATTCCGGCTCCTTTATAGTTCGCTTTATTAAAACTTTCAGGGTTTGTAGAATTTCTCAAAACGCTTACTATATGGACTCGAAATGGCGGAAATTCCAAATGTCTTTCAGTTCACCAAAATAGCTCCTATAGGGCTGAAATTTGGCATTAATAGGATATTTTCTTCAATAGCATGGAAGCTATTGATATCTTGAAAATTCGCAAAGTAAGGTTCGAAATAACACACTTCAAAAAGTACAACCTTTTGGGGCGCCATCTCTATGGGTAAAAAAATAGAAAAACCGATATTCTTTTTGAAGTTCGTAAAATTCAGGTTCCATAGAAGGAAAATCACTACTATGAAAGAATGCAAATAAATGTTTTTTGAGGCGTATAAATACACATTTCAAGCGTTGTAACAATTTAGTGACATGGAAATCTCCTAGAGAGAGAGAGAGAAATAAAATTTATGAATTTCACTAGTTCAGACTTCCATTGTCTAATATATAAAATGATTTGAACCAAAAATTAAATAAAAATAAAGAAATGAAAAAAGAAAATAAAATACAAAGTTAAGGGATTCCAAGCCACGTTAGTTCACGACGTTTCGATTGTTGGTATCTACAATTCAATTGTTCTATTTTTTTTACTTGTATTGTATTTCACTGTTATTTCATTTCAGGTTTTTTGCTTAATATAACTTTTATTTTCAACTATTAATTTTTAATTCTTCTCTTTTCGGTGTCTCAGGGTTTTCAAATCATTTTATATATTAGAATGGAAGTCTGAATTAATGAAATTTACCTTTCGGTAAATGGAAGTCCGAACTAGTGGAATTTATCATGAAACATTGTGAATCTCCTTCAAAGAAACGAAAGGTACATTTTAAAATCTAATTCGATTATTTGAAAGCAAACCAGAATATGGATTTCAACAATACAAACGTTATCGTAAAATGTACACCTAAATAAATATAGTTTAAAAAACTAAAAAACACACTTTTATAGCATATGAAAATAAAAAGTAAAAAATAAATATAGTAAAAAAAATAAAAAACACGCTTTTCAAGAACATCGAATTGAAAAGTTAAAAATGAATATCGCTTAAAAAAACTTAAACACACTATTAAAGAACATTGAACAAAAAAAGTTAAAAATACTTTTTTTAATAAGCTTAAAACAATAACGATAAAAAAATACTAGTATATTGTGAAAAAAGCCTGGATGTTTTGTGCCACATTTTTTGTACATCTAGCGCCCACGCTTTTTTCATAAAATACTAGTATTTTTCGATCGTTATTGTTTTAAGGTTATTTGAAAAAAAAAATAACTTTTTAGTTCGATGTTCTTTAAAAGCCTTTTTTTTTTAGTTTCATTAACTATATTTACTTTTCTCGATACTCGGCGAATAACACACTATTTTCACAACATTTCAGATATTAATCTAAATCCAAATAAAAACAATACCCGTTTCTCGAAAAAAAAACTGAGGCAAAATCTAATCTCTTCCTGTTTACACAAAAATTTCACAGACGCAAAGTTGATAACCACAACTGATACTGTACAATGACACATTTTATTATCTATGAATTATATTTACTTAGAAACATAATGAAAAACAAAGTGTTAGGCGTGTCACTGCACTCCGATGCCGAGAAAATGTTATTTTCAGACATACTATATTCGTACTACCCAAGTGAGCGGATTTTATTTTATTTCCACATTTCAATTCGGGTCGGTGATTTATTAACGAGACCACCACAAAATTTTTGAGTGTCTTTCCGAAAATAGACAGAAATGAAATGTGTTTTCAACTCGATATCAGAATCTGGTGACTGTCAACAACAAAGACCTTCTTGATCGAATTTCAAACATTATTTGTTTATAAACAGTTGCGCACTAGACATTTATTTATTTAAAACTTTATTTACTGAATGTCTGGCCCTTTAGGTTAGAAAACAACCCACTGCATTCATTCTCATCGGAGACTGGAAATGACAGTAAAAATGATGTCAATGCAATTTCTTGAGTTTGATATTTCGTTGACAAGTTTATTTACATAAAGGTTAAGATAAAAATTCAAAGAAATTTTGCAGCTTTTTCAATTTCTTTTTGCGTCTTCAATATTAATGTATTAGCACAGCACTGAACAAGTCCAAGGTGGCTTTTGAATAGTGTTACACATATTTAGTGAAAATCCCTCAATGAATTATTTCGTTACCATAGATTTTTATGTATCTGCCAAAAACAGTTCATACATTTCTTTTTGCAACAAATCTATAAGATGTTTCAGTAGAAAATGGGTATATTATTCTGAAATAACTAATACTTACGATACAACATGAAATGAACAATAAAATTCTCGAAATGGAAATGAACTTATGCTAAGCCCCATTCAAATTTTTTTGATCAAGGTATCCTTGTGTTTGTATTTGGGAATCAGTGGCACATTATCCAACTTTAAACTGAGGGGATACTTCAAGGTTCTAATGTCGACCCGTAAACAATATCTTATATAGAAATAAATGCTGCCAAATTCAATACCAACTTCCCAGTATTCAAATATGCATGAACATGGCTTCCTAAACCGTTCAACATAAATATTTTTTTTAGCTGCGGTCATTTTGAATTTGCATCTTTTCCAAAGTGTACTAGTACTGATACACTTTGTATAGTACTAGTCAACCCCTGTCAATTGATACCTATATTGAGGTGGACTTGGGCACTTGAATTTTATTGTCATAAAAACTGAATGTGTGTACCAGATTTCAGATCAATCTGTCAACAGATTACAATTACTGAATTTGATCCACACAAACAAAAGGGACAAGCTAAATGAAACCGTTTGCTTATAAAAATAGCATGACGTTGCTCTAAATTCAATATGGCGGACTATCAAAGATTTTCGATAAACCCAATGATATGGATATGGAAATAAAAGGGTTCAAACTGAAAAAATCATAAATGGTATTATAAACGTTCTAAAGAGAGAAAATAACCTTCAAATCAAATAATATCCACCAATTCATTACTGCACACAATTCATAAAATTTAAAAGTTCGTTGCGACTTGTCTTACAAATATTCAATACAAAAAGTATGTTTGTTTATAAGGAATTCTCATAAACGGCTTTTATGTCATATAAATTGTGTAATGTAATGAAATGATGGGTTTTGCCTAATTTAAATTTTATTTCTTCAGAGCATGTTAACAAAATCTAGTTCAATCTTTGCAAGAAATATGTTCACAAAAACGTCCTTACCCTTTTGTATTTGTTCAATTTTCATTACACTGCAGTAGGTATCAAGCAGTTTTTGATAGAAGTAATGGACAGAAAAGGGCAAGTTGACGTTATATACACAGATTTTGCAAAGGCTTTGACAGAATTAGTCACTCCATCTTACTAGAGAAAATAGCTCAAATGGGTCCAAAACTCTCACTAACTCAACTCCTACGCCTTTATTTGGATCAGAGAACCAATGCTGTTTTTATCATGGATTTACCTCTGTAGTATACTTATCACCATGCTGTGTGCCACAAGCCTCCAATCTGGGACCCCTGCTTTTCCTCATCTTCATAAAAGATCTCACCTCCGAGCTTTCGTGTGGAAACTTACTTTTTGCAGACGACTTGAATATCTTTGCATCTATCGCAAGTATAGAGAGCTGCTCTTACCCCCACTCTCAATTCGACCGGATAGATAACTGGTGTCAAATCAATAAATTGGCAATGCATATTAAAAAGTGCAGAGTTTGCTCTTTTACACCTAATGCCAATATTATTGAGTAATTTTATACTTTCGAGGATAAAATACTCATTCGCGAAGAAGCTGTCAAAGATCTAGGGGTGACGTTCGACAGCAGGTTGAAATTTGTTGGCCACACCGCGGCATCCGCTAGAAAAATGCTTGGCTTTGTTCTGCGCAACTGTAAATCATTCACCAACATTACCGCCTTAACCATACTTTATACATCTCTCGTTCGCTTCAAGTTAGAGTATGCTACTTTGATTTGGTATCCTCTCTATAATGTATATAAGGAAACCTTGGAAAATATGCAAAGGCGTTTTCCGAAGTTTCTTGCATTTAGAACTGTTGGCGTGTACTCTGCTAGAGTAACTGACCACTCCACATTACTTCAAAGATTCGGTCTGCCTTTCTTGTAGCAACGTAGAGTTTCATCAAGTATTATTATGTCATACAAAATTTTGCATTGTTTCATTGATGCACTCTCGTAACTAGAACAAATTAACTTCAACGTACCTCAAGCTACTACACGTAGACAGATCACTTTATGTACCCCTTTTATTAGATCCAACCTTGGAAAAATGTCTCCAATAAATTTGATGTGTGAAAATTATAATACCTATTGCAGTCAATACGATATTAATTTCGATCCACTGAAGACCTTATTATCCAAAATTGAACAAACCATCATCCAGCTTACTGTCTTCATTTCATGTTATTTACAAATAACAATTAATTAATATGTCATCTTTTTTCTCAATTCGATCATATATGTGAATTTGTTTCTTGATTTGTCGAATCCTTAATATGTCAATCTTTTGTTATATATTTAGCTCAAGTAGCCTTTATTTATACTGCATTATTATATTATATATTGTCCTGTAAATGGATTCATCGTTTTTCTTTTCTTTTTTTTCATTAGCACGTCGTTAAGGAACAACCTGTATGAACAACACCATACACAGCAGTTCAGTTATTTTTGTTAGTTGATCGAGCCATTTTTATTAATACACGTATAATATTTACACATACACATTTACGAGAAAGAATTTTTCGGTCATCCATCCAATCATATTTATTATTGGTAACATAGATTACTTAATTTATTAATTATTTCTGACCGTTTACTCGATAAACTGCGGTTTTCACATAATGCTTGGCCAAAGGCTATGCTCACATACATGTAGGTAAGCCCTATTTATAACAATTTCACTTCAACGTATGATTAACCTGGCAAATGCTTATTTAATTGGTAACGTTTACCGCGAAATTGTTATTTTTGCTGCATCTGATGTCGCACACGGGCAGAAAGAAAATGTTATTAGTCCCATCCAATGATGGATGAGTTGAAGTTTTGAAAAATTGAACAATACCTTTTGTTAGTGTACTTTCTGGTATAAACACACAGTAGGGCACTTCAAACACGGAGCAATGAAAAAAAAATCGAAAATCACACTTCAATCGACTACCGATCAATAAAACATGAAACAATTTGATTCCCCTAAATCGATATCTGTTATCTATCTGTTGGGTGTGATGAAGCAATATACGGAAGGTAACTAAATATTTACAATGTTGTGAAAAATGAGAATCTGTTTAAAAAAAATATGTTTTTCCGTTAATCAGCTGTCGCCCCCAATCGAACGACAACTCTCAGAAGTTGAGAAACTTTCGCGAGCTAAGGACTAACGAGGTCTTACCTTTTAACGTGTGATTCCTAACACGAGAATGAATTCAAAGACCTTAAAACAATAAATTTGTTTGACATTTTATCTCTGATGACAGGTAACAAAATGTCACTTTTTATGAAATCATTTTATTTCCCGTTCTGCCAGAAGATGACAGTACTACCAACTGTCGAAAGCGCTCGCAGATAATTAATTAGAATTAAAGAGAATTAATTCAAATCCTTTTTGAAGAATTTAATATTAAAATACACAAAATAAAAGGAAAATTAGTTGCATGAATCAAAAAAAAAAAATTATATAT
>WOGP01000007.1:0-53393 GCA_015342065.1 Leptinotarsa undecemlineata
TTTGAGTAATATATGATACACTCTCGGATTATAAAATGATCAGAAAATTCCGTTACTCCGTTTTCGGCATATAAAACTGGCAAGGAATAAAGGGGAAGATCAGAAAAAAGTTGACCAATGAAAATCGCCACAATATTGCAGGGTGTGACGTCCGGGGATGATTAATTAGCGGGAATATTTGAACAAAAGGCGTTTTTATGATGTCCCATGGAAATGTGATGGATTATTTAATTCCACAGCTGGTTCTTGTGTTAAAAGTACTTCATGACAGGAGCGTCTTCCCTGCCCAATATCAACGTTCTGGGATCTATAAAAACTCAAAAAAAAAATTTAGTGAGTCCCTCAATGAGCATTTATTTTCGATAAATTATTGCTTTGAACACCTTTCTGGCTTTTTCTTTATTTCAATTTAAATTGTTTGCTAAAATCAGATTTTCTTTTCAAGATCCAGATTTAGTAGACTCTGCTAGATATTTTAATATTTTAACCAGCTTGAGCAAGGATCAAAAACGAAATAAAAACTGGAAAGCATAATACTTTATTTATAAACATATATTAGAATCTAAGTATAATTTATATTATATACACTTATATATTGCATTAAGTAGATTGCTGAATAATATTTACAAATAGGCTAAAATGTCGGACGCAGCACCTGAACGGGACAACTTTCTATTATTTTCGTTACATATACTGCAGTTCTTTCACTGGGGTTTACTGGATGAAGACCACACTGGTAAGTAGTTAGTCCATCCTTTCAAACTGGCCTCACCCTTTGCTACTATAGTCAACTGCCGCGCTTCCTCGGGACTCAACTTGAGTATTGTATTCAACACAGGGACTAGCCTCGTTCGTTCATCTCCACTGCTGAGCGTGACAAACTGAAAGACAAAATATCTCATTAGAATAAATAGATACTACAAAAAATACTTTGGTCCCCACAACCGATATCAATATTAGGTATATTTTTAATTCCCCAATGAAAGAGGAGTCGAAAAGTATATGGCCACAACTACCGATAACGAAAAATAAAAAAGTTATCCACGTGTAGTTGAGGACGAAACACGTTCAGCCTGGCATAACCTAACCTAACCTGAATTCGACTCAAACTTAACCTAACCTGAATTCGACTCAAACTCAACCTAACCTGAATTCGACTCAAAACTAACCTAACCTGAATTCAACTCAAACCTAACCTAACCTGAGTTCGACTCAAAACCTAACTTAATCTCTAATTATCCTCACAATCATTGCTCAGATTCTTTCACTGAGCTGACTCCCATTCAAACCTAACCCAATCTAATCCCATCTCATTTTCACAGTCGAGATTTTCTTCTACAGACTCAATATGTAACCTTAAATTTCGTAGGACTTTGTTTTATCTTCGTCTTCGTTGATTCTATAATAGACTCTTTATTTTATGCTGGGGAATTCAAAAATATAAATATTAGTCGTGGTAACATTTTTCAAGTCAGAAACAAAATAAACTTGAAATAAACACATCAGAAGTGCAACACTCTTCTCGACGCGCATTTCACCAATCAAGTTGGCGTCATTAGGAGATGAACTATTCCAATCAGGTCATAAATCAATGATATCTCGAGTACAAACACTTTACTCTTGCCAGAATTTCCAAATATGATGTGTACTGGTCGTAACAATTTAAATCAATGCTCATTTATTCTATAGTCATTCTTGAAGGCGTGTTCTTTGACACACATTTTAATAACTCCTTTGGTCTGACCAATATACTTCTACAGAGATCAAAACGTGTCTGAAGACTGCATCGAGGAGAGATTCATACATATGAGAAAATAAATATTTCAAAACAAAATTTCAAACCATTCGTTTCTCGCAACTACCTACGCAGTAGGTTCTGATAAATGCCTGCCGGAAAGCAACTACTTTCCCGGCTAATACCACGCAAACAGTGATTAGTTTTCTTGTTCATCTTGCTGCTGTATATATGACTTCACTAACAATTTTCAAGCGTTTCTGAATGGATACTCTTTTTACTATCATCATAAGTAGAATTAGTTACCTTGAAAACTACGTTCTTAAGATATTCCAGATTCTCAGCATGCTTCTCTCTCTCCTCCGACCTCTGCTGCCGTCTTATTTCTTCCTTCAGTAGCTTGTTCATCTGAACGTGCTTCACCAGATCTTGTTCAGTATCAGATAACAGCGCTGTCAGATGGATCACTTTTGATTCCTCCTCTCCCAATTTTTTCCTCATTCTATCGACTTCGTGTTCAGAATCTGACCCCAAAAGTCTTTCCAGTGGTACGGGGTGTACTGTCGGAGCTAGGTTGCTTTCTATGCTTTCTGACCCCTCACCTTCTTCTCTCGTCATTGTGGGCAGAACGGGTGGCGACTCTGTAGGCGAAGGAGCTTTTTCTAGACGGCTTTGGAGGTCGATGATCTCTCGATTGTGTCGAACTTCTTGTTCGGATATTTGCTGACGGTAACATTGAGAAAGAGTATCGGCGTGAACCTGAAAAGAAAGATTTCAGATATAATTTGAACATAAAGATTTTCAAAAAATGTGTTCTCATTAGAGAGATTGCATTTCAACAATAACCATCTCAAACCATAAATTGCAGCACATTGATGTGTATGCATGTGTGGATTATACTCACTTTATAGAACTTTATATTTACCAACAGTAACCTAAACTTAAACTTGTGGTTTTTCAGTAAACAGAACACCTCTTAAATTGGATGATTGTCTCACCTCCAATATCATGTAAAAACTGTTTAAGAAGTCTGGCTCCGAAATCTCAACCCTGCCATGCTTCTTTATATTCAAACTTATGATAGATTTTAAAGAATTACCAAAATATGCATTACTATGAAACCAGTAATAAGAACAAAATATATCAGCTATTTTCAAAGACGACTCTTGGTTAAAATCGCATAGATATGAATCCTGATTGATTTGACAGATACTTAATCATCCATAATTACTATGAATTAAATGAAAAAACTTTTGTTTTTTTGATATCCAAAATATATTTCTACTTGCGATATGTGACACGTTTCGCTTTCCTATAGTTTACTCAAACAAAAATGGTATTCAGTAAATGTGAAATTTCAAAATTTGGATCAAAAGTATCGTTTTCATCTATAAGGTGATTCGAATAATTTGAATTTCTCTTGTGGTTATCAAAGGTTCTTTTATGTTCAAGAATGCGGGTTTTGAAATTTCTAAAAGTTCTACCGACATATATTTTAGGGCAATCCCCACATTTTGATTTGAACACCCCCGAAGTTACTGACTTTTCGGTTTTAGATTTGTCACTAGATTTGCCTAAATAGGTAAGCAGTATTCAATTGGTTCTCTGATAGCAATAATAATATCAGTTGAATCTACATTATACATTATTTTAAATTTTATCTCTATCATAAATATTCGTCTTTCTTGGGATTAATACAGGTTATTATTATTATTATTAATCTTATCAATTTATTTGGTGGTGATACTCTCTCATATAACTAGTAGGAAAAAACTGTTGGAAAGAAACTAACCTAGATTGCCGATAATGTTTTGTATTTTAATGTACGAAATCGAATACAAAAAATGCTGCAGCAATAATGAATGTAACAACTTTATTTTTGATTACCTTCAAGCTTCTTACGGTCTCCGCATTTTCAGATAGAGTTTTCTCATGTTTCGCAGAGAGTGCAGCATATTGACTTTTGAGTTCATCTAGATCTCCCTCCAACTCTTTGAGCCTTTTGGCATTAATTTCACTTTCAGCAACCAGATTTTTATTATCTTGTTCCAATTTTTCAATTTCTTGCCTGAAAAACGAAATTGAAAGATAAAAAGCACTTCATGTTTATGAATCAATTTTTTTTTAGAATATAAAAATATCATTCAGTTGTTCACACACTCTTATAATACCAATTAACTTTTCAGAGTTATATTCAGAAAATAATTGTGAGAGTGATATAGTGATGGAAGATAGTTTTTACAATTCTGTTCATTTACTGATAAACAGAACATTTTTCTTTGTACAGATTTACTGAATTTATATTTGGTAATTCATTAGGCTAAACTAAACGTTTGCTCTTCATACACCTGTAAGAAGTTCTCTATTGATAACATATTTTTTTGGAGGGTAAATCCCCAAAACGAATAATGGAAAATCCAATTATATTTGTTATTTACTCAAGTTTATAAATTTATCTTGAATTTTAAATGGAATATGTAGGCAACATGCTTTTCATGTATATGCGAATTGGTGTGTACTTATGTATGTAAACATGTAAGTATGTGTATTTATGTGAATATCTATAACATTTTTTTCAATCTGTATTGTATTATGTTACCTCTTGACATTTTTCACAATTTTCCTGTATTTTTTCACATATTAATTGATGAAAAAAACCATTCCTGGTTAATGGTGTTAGAATTTCTCCCTACTCTGTTGGAGGAGCTTTTAGCATATTCTATATGGTGATAGATACTCCTATTATGTAATATACATACATCATTTTCAACTTTTAAATTTTTACCCCTTTACTGTGTAATTAACTTTTTATTGTATTGTCTATTCCATTTCACATTTTATATGACTTGTTTTCTATGTAATCATCATATGAAAATAAATGGATATTATTATTATTATTATCTAACAACTTTTATTGGCGTTGTAACGTATGCTCACCTATTTTGTTCCAAGTGACTTTTCAATGATGAATTCTCAGCTGTAAGAGAAGCTACTTCTTCCGACATTTTTTCTTCTAAACCAACGTCTCTACTTTGATTCTGCCTAAGAACACTCTGAGCTCGAACCTTATACCCGTCATACTCATTTTGAATCAATGCTAATTCATCAGTCTTAAGTTTGAGACCATCATGAGCTTCTCTCAAGCTCTGCTGGAGCCCTAGAATTTGACTACGAAGGTGGTCTCGCTCACTTTTCAATGTGTTATTGGTCTTCTGATGTTCAGCAATTACCTTGGACAATTCCGTTGAGAGCTCTTCAGTCTCCGAACGATTTGTTTCGAGGAGCTGTGTGAGGTTTTGTATTTTGTCCAGTTTTTGCGAGACTTCATCTTCTAAAGCAGATATTTTTTTCTTAGAGGCAGTGATTTCAGTGGAAATAATAGTGATGTTTTGTTCTTCATCTGCCAGTCTTTCCTCCAGCAGTTTATTCTGTTCTCTTAGGGCCGTTATTGTAGTTTTCTGTGACTCTACCTGCCCCTTTAGGTTTGATATTTCCTCCAGCTGTTTCTCCAGTTTCTTGGCAGTTTCCTTAACACTTCTTTCGTAATCTTGCATTTCTAAACTGAGTACAGAGTTCTTTTTGCATTCATTATTCGATTGATCTAGTAAGGTTTTTGTGTGTTTGTGGCTTTCGATTTCAGTTTTCAACAACTGCTCTTGAGCCTCCAATTCACTGGTGAGTTTTGATATTCTAGTTTCGAAATCCTTTTTCATTAGATTGTTGGCTTCGAGTTCTTTCCTCAATGTATGTACTTTAGCACTCACTTGTTTTTTCCATTTCTCTGTATCCTGTTTTTCGTTCTTATAACTTTCCATTTCCTGCTTTAAAGCACTTATGATTTCTTCTTTCTCAGCTAAAGCCTGCTTGTCCTTTGATATATCGTTTGCAACACTGTTGAGTCGATTCAAGAACTGCTTAGATTCTTTTCGAGAGTTCTCCAGTTCATCCTGCAACTTATCCATTTCACTTTGGAGATTCTGTATAGTTTTGATGTTGATTGACAGCTTTTTCTGCAAATCTTCATTTTCTTCCTGCTGCTTGTTCACAGTCTGGGTGAGTTCACGAATTTTTCCTTTCAGTTTCACAGCAAGATTTCTCAACTTTCCATACCTCTCTTCCCAAGATCCCTCCAAATCTTTCAGTCTGCTAATTTCCTCAGTCTTAGAAATGGTTGAAGTGGACATGGTGTCATTTTCGACATAACTGGCTTCTAAGTTTGCATTGAGTTTTTCTTTCAGAGTTTCTATCTCACTTTTCAGCTCATTTATTTCTTTCTTAGCTGATAGATCAGAACTATTATTTGACCGAAGATCTTCTATTTCCCTAGTGAGGTCCTCAATCACTTTTTCTTTTTCCGCTATACTGTCTACATTTTTATTGGCTTGAACTTCATAAATCTGAAGCTTTTTCAAAACCTCCTCACAATGAGCCTGTAGTATGGATATGTTTTCCCCCCTTTCTTTGATAGCCTGGTTCATTTCGTTCATTTCTGAAAGCAATTCTGTATTTTCCCTCTTTAGATCAGTAATTTGTTCTTCCAAATCGGTGGTTGATGTGGACATCTCATCGGTTTGACTGGACGAGTAGGTGACATTTAAGCGGGAACGATCTACTTCGTTCAGTTTCTCCTGAATTGTTTCATTGATGAATAAAAGTTGTTTGTTTTCTTCTGCGAGGTTCTTAATTTCCTCTCCTGAACGTTTACCTAGCTCTTCTAGTGATATAATCTGATTTTGAAGGTCAGATATGAGAATTTCGCTCTGTTGGATTTTCTTCATATTTTCTTCTAGTTTCTTATCAGACTCATTGCTTCTTTCCTTGATCTCCTTCTTCAAACTTTTGTTTTCGTTATTTGAGAGATCAAGCTCTGCCATGAGGTCATCTTTTATTTTTCTCAGGCTGTTATTTTCTTTTTGAATGATTTTGATTTCATTCTGCAACTCCTGTTTCAGTTTTTCTTTTTCTGTCTGTAAGTTTTCCAAATTGTTTTGGTACTTGTTCGCAAGTACTTCAGTTTGTTGCTGTTGCTGTTCCATTTCATTCAATTTTGACTGTGCTTCCTCCAGTTTACTTTTCAGTAAAATTTTCCCCTCCTTTATCTCCCCAATTTCATTTTCGTATTCCATTTGTTTCTGCTTCAAGATTTGCTTTTCCTCTTCTGAAGTTTCGAGTATTTTTTTATAATGCTGTTCAGTTTCCTCTATCCTGTTCTCTAATATCTTTTTTTCATTTTCTGACTGATCATTTAGAATTTTGAATTCATTTTCCTGGTTTGTTAGAACTTGTTCAAGCCTTATATTTTCTTCTAAAATTCTGTTATTAGTTTCATTAGAAAACTCTTTTGAATTTTGTTCAGAAAGTCTCAAATTTTTATTTTCTTCTTGCAATGTCTCAATGTTTTCTGATAACTTGGAAATTTTAATTTCACAACCTTCCAATTTCTCCAATAACAATAGTTTCTCACTTTCACATTGTTCTTGGATGATTTTAACATCATTTTCTTGGCTATACATTTGTATAAGCTTATTTTTCAACTCATTTTCATTATGCTTGTGATCATCTATCTGCTGTTTCAAATGTTGACATTCAAATTCCATACTGCTGATGTAGTTCAAAAGAGTGATTTCTGCCCTTTTCAGTTGATCTTTCCAATTTTTAACTTGATCTGTGTATGCTTTGAAAACATCGAGAACACTATTTTTGTCTTCTCTCAGCTGCTTAGCGGTAGTGGCAAATTTAACAATTTTAGAATGGTAGATTTTAACTTTTTCTCTGAGTTCCATGTTGTCTTTTTCCAACTTTTTTATTGTTTCTTTCAATTCATCTTCTAGTTTCAATTCCTTCATTAAATCATTTATATTCTTATTTTTAGTGTTCAATTCTTCACTTATAACTATAATACTTTTATCTTTCTCTGAAAGATTCATTTGTAGATTCTCAACTTTATTTTCTAATGAATTGTTATCAGATTTGAGTTTCCTAACTTCTTCTAAGCTGATACTTAACATACGTTGTAAATCGGAAGTTGTGATTTCATTATGTTCCAAAAAATTAGCTTTATCAACTTCTAGTAATTGTTCTTGTTGTTGAACTCCAATTTCTTTCAACTTTTCAATTTGTTTCTCCAAAGTGTCTAAGTCATTTAGTAACTGGTCGTTTTCATAGGTCAATCTCTTTATTTGTCTGCGATATGAAATATTTTCATTATCACAGGACCCCAATTTTTCCCGATAGCTGTCCAACTCATTTTCAGTTAATTTCAATTTCTTACTCAAAGATTCATTTTGTGCTTTCAAATCTTCGATGTTTGTGATGAATGATAATTTTTGTTGTGTTAAATTTTCTATCAATTCTTGTGTTGCAGCTTGACTTGCTGTGATTTTGCTATCTGCGAACTCTTTTAATCTGCTGTTCTCCTCTTGAAGAATAGTTTTGGCTTGCTTCGCCTTCTGAGCTATTGCCAACAAGTTGGTGCATTTTCGTATAAGGTCTTCTTTAGATAAGTCTTCCAAGTTCGGTTTCTTCGCAGAATCATTGGTAAGTAATTGTTCCATTTTGTGATTCTGATATTGTGGACCGAATCGAATAAATAACTTCTGTTTAATTTACATATTTGCTTTTTACTACTGGTTACATTGACACGTATCTGTTGTTTGTTGTTGTTGTTACAAGTTGTCACTATGACATACATCATCTATCATTTGTCAAACTGCCAAAAGTCATAAGTATGATCCGAAACTAACCAAAATCTTGACCAACGACAATCAAGTCACCGGCAAATATTATACAATGTACGCAAGGATTTTTCCCACTTTGCTCATTTCGTGATTCAACGTGATGACAGATGATGTCACGTGTTTTCTAAACTTCAAACGTCGAATATAAAGGCGAGTTCTTAAAAAATATGTTTCAAAAGTAACCAGAAATGTGGTTTGTTAATTTTAAATTAACCACTATTGTAGTCATATGAAACCACTGAGTTTATTCACTTCAGTTCACTTCAAGTTCAATGTATGAAACTAGAATTCTTGAAAACTGATGAATCAAACAAACGTCACTAACCAATGATTTTGCTGTGATGAGAGTGACAATTGGCAGATGAGTTTGAATTTGGAGTCAGTTTGTTATCTTGTTTAAGTCAGATTTATGGGCCTAGGGCTCCTTATCCTTTCGGCTGTTTGAGTTTTTCTTGGGTTCCTGTGGCGGGGCGGCAGGGGATTGCATGGTCCTCTGTTGTCTTCTTTTGGCTCTTTGCCCTGTGTGTAGAAGTCGCAGCTTACTTATTTGGCTTTGCGGCCGTTTAGGCACTGTTTCTTGTTTTATTTTCCGGCAAGCATGGCTTGCAGTACTGGAAACTTCACTAGAAGCGCCTGCAGCTGCCCTAAGGCTGTTGGGAGACCTTCGGGAGAGCTGCAGGCGTTCTTTGACGATGAGACGACCCTCGCATACGAGACGTCGCTCGTGATTGAGGTCTGTCTGTTTTCGTTCGGCCTATCTGAGACCTTTTTATTTTCAGGGCGTTCTGGACACCCATGGAAGCTCGCTGGGTGTTATCCCTTGCAGTTAAAGCATCGCAAGGGCGAGTTTTTAGGTCTTTTGTATTCCTTGGTCATGTGCCGTCCGGCACATCTAACGCAGCCTGGAACTGCTTTACAGTTGCGTTGCGTGTAACTGAACTTTTGGCATCTGTAACATTGCCCTGCTCGGTTTCTCGGCTTCTGTGTTTAGGTGCTTCGGATTCCGGGACCCCGCGAAAAACTACCCTGAGTGGTTTTTTGCTTTTCATTGTATAAGTGTGGTAGGATATTTTCTCTTGATCGAGGATCGTCACTAATTCTCCTATAATCATCTATATTTTTAAGGTGGTTATGGGTGGAGGCTTATCCGCTTTTTTGCGTGTTTCTGTACCACGCCATGCCCGGCTTTTGCGATAAGGCGGGTGTAGATTTATTTGATTTTGGCTTATTGGTCCATTTAGTCTGGGAAACACCGAGTTTCAACTATTTGATTTGTTGAGCCGTTTCTGGCTCTTTTTTCCTCTTTTTTGGGGCTTTTGCCGCTTGGCTTTTTTTCGCCCGACATAATATCGTCGTTGTCCAGATCGCTGATGTCAGAATCGGAGTCGATAAGACGATAAATTAGAGGTTTTTTGTTTCTTAAATTCAAGTCCATTTTCTTTGCAAATAATTTATATGCTTCCACTAGTTCGGTACTACTTATTTCATAGTATTCTAAAATAGTTGATATTATAGCCAGACCTGCTTCTTTTGGCTCGTAAAATTGAAAATCGTTTCTATAACCTGTTCCATTTCGAAAGATAGATGCTACACTTCGAAATTAGCACAACAAATTTGGAGTATATGAACGAGTAATCATGATGAAGGGCCTCAGTTATTTTTATGGTGTTTTGAGAAAAACAAAAAATTTCTGAAAAAAACTGGCTAAATGTTATATATTACATACCTAGATGGGTAGAATCAAATGGTTTTCAGAGCATCTCATCATTTACGATAAAAAACATTTTAATGACCTTAGTGAATAATTTTCAGCACTGAACAGTTATTGTTAAGATCTCTTGTCTCATTTGGGTAAAAACAATAAATAACTCTTCAGGTTGAAAAATTTTTGTCAGTACAATGTCTAAGAAATACATAAAAGAACCTAGTGAATCCAGCATTTAGATACTACATTTTGAAACTCGCTATATCAAAAGATGATTTGTTTCTGTTCATAAAATTAAATTTACTCGTTGTCTTTATATGAAGTTACATTTACCGTGGACCCAAGTTTCTTTCACCTCTTATAGAAATATTATAGATAGAAACATACATTTACAATGAGGAA
This sequence comes from Leptinotarsa undecemlineata, assembly GCA_015342065.1. NCBI lineage: Eukaryota > Metazoa > Arthropoda > Insecta > Coleoptera > Chrysomelidae > Leptinotarsa > Leptinotarsa undecemlineata. Next base: position 10,580 of record WOGP01000007.1, read on the forward strand.
CTTTTACAACATCTGCATCCAACAAAGAACTTCTCCACTCAAAATTGAAGAAAAATTGGAGTTTATTACTGGCCAACAGACAATTGTATTGGGACTGATATACATATAGAGAGGTATGTTAGGTGAATGAGCTTTTCAACGAATATAAATGCTTTTGAGTGACAGAAAAATCAAATAACCTTCTACAGCGATTAGATGTTATCCTCTAAACTGCTCAACTACAATCAAATATTCTGCTGTCTTTAGATGACAATAAGCTGAACAGGTTCCTTCGCTCCATTTAGTGCTAAATCCCTTTTCACTCCGGATTCTTGGTTGTCTGATGAAATAAAGGAAGTTTTTATAGAATTAAACTGGGTTTCGATTATCTGGTCTAAACCGGGAAGATTAAAAACCGTTTATTGTAAATAAATATTTTAATGTGAATTTTATTCAACTTATACTGTATAACATGTGATTAAAAACATTTTCTGTGGACAATAACCGGACCTGCCTCTTCATATTCCAACTTCGAAATCCACATTTGCTGAAATGTGGTCAAACTAGCGAGGATACTACCCCCAATCCATACAGAGTACTTTCTTTCAGGAGGCGCTATAATTTTTATTTTCATGGAAGCCGGAGCCAGGGCTGCGATTTCCCTCTGGATGCGATCCGCGATTCCCGGAAACATGGTGCTCCCTCCAGAGAGAACGGTATTCGCGTAAAGATCTTTTCTGATGTCCATGTCCGATCTCATGATGGAGAGGTAAGTTGTTTCAGCGATGCCCGGTGTCTCCATACCTGCGAAATAAAACGTACACGCTTTATATTGATAACTAGTTGTTACCGCGGCTTCGTCCGCGTAGAATTTTGTTTGTCACATTGATTTTCGTGACCTGTGTAAATTGTAGCCTATATGTTATTCTAATGTATAAGCTGTGTTAATGTGAAGTTTCATCTAAATCCGTTCAGTCGTTTAGGCGTGAAAGAGCCATAAACATACATGCATACATTTATCCATCCTCGCAAACTTTCACATTAATAATATTATATTTATAATAGATGTATATATCAGTCTATACATAAAGATTCATGATTTTGTGTCTGAATTATTCTAAAGAAGAAACATTTTATCAGGATTTCAAGTCTCAAATTTTAAAAAGTATTATTTGAAGTATGGAATCCTATTCTGATGACATAAGTTGAAAAAGGCTATGACTTGTTAATTCAGGCTCGGAGAAGCCTATTTATGATAAACAGTTTTTGCGATTTTCCATTAAAAATCACATACGAACCCATCATTCTTACCTATTAAAGATGGTTGGAACATCGCTTCCGGACACCTAAACCTTTCATTACCCAAAGTGATAATTTGGCCGTCAGGAAGTTCGTAAGATTTTTCGAAACAAGTTGTATTTTGAGCTATTGCGAGGTCTTGTTCGAAATCCAGAGCCACGAAGCAGATTTTCTCTTTCAGATCCCTAATGATTTCCCTTTCTGCAGTAGTGGTGAAACTGTATCCTCGTTCGGTAAGGAGTTTCATCAGATAATCAGTGAGATCTCGTCCTGCGAGGTCCATTCGGAGAATGGCGTGTGGAAGAGCATAACCTAAAATTCAAATTGTTAATAAATATTCATTCAATATTTGATGTATCAGTAGATGAACAAGGTGGGTTCGAGCCCACTTCAAGGTCGCGCGTGATTGGTGTTTCAGAGAGAGACTTAAGTGAGTGGAAGAGAGAAACGTGTGACGTAATCGATGCAGAGAAGGATGGAATGAGTATCGGAGAGATTTAAAGAGCGTGGGACCCCTTGGGACTTCTCTTCACCCCTCGGGTCTTCTTAGGCCTTCACCCTGAGCTACCTTGTCGCGCACCAATCACGTGCTCCTAGTGATCATAGGCAGCTGAGTGAAATTAAATTAATCACTTATCGATAAGAGATTTGAACGCAGGACTTCGGCATGGTAGACATTGTCCTTAGCCTCGACACCAACGTCAGATGTTTGATACGATTGCGAATTGCTGATTTATAGCGGTTATTTTGTAGGGACGGAAATTGACTTATTGACTTGCCCACATTTTTTGGTTTCCGTAGAATGTTAGGGAAATTGTAACGTCATTTCCTTGTGGAAGATAGGCAAATATACTACAACACGGCGTTGAATTTATTAATTGATTCTGATGTGTACTGTAAACAGTGTAAATCTGTGCCTAAAAGTGAACTGAAGTGCCTAAAAGTGAACTGAAGTGGTGATGTGTCTCACGCGAACTGCTCGAAACATTTAAAAAATCTAATCTACGTGGATGATACCTCAGTTAAATGCTGTGGAAGCATAAATATCGAAGTAAATAATGATGATACATTTTGTAATGATAGTTCACTCAATAGGAAAAGTAACACCGGAATGTTTCTATTTCGAAGTGAAATTGAAGTTTCAAAAATGATTCTGACGCCACTATCATTAAGTCTCTCTCTCTCTCTTTCAAACCACGTTCCCTAATGCATCTGCTATTTGTGAAGTAGAAAAAAGTACATGAGAGAATATACGACATAACTATTCGAATCGTACTTTTCAATCAAATTTTTCTTTGACCTATGCGCTTATCTCAATATCAGTGTAAGGGACCATATCTATTTTAAATTATTTCAAAATGTGTTACCTGTATTCTGTATCTGTATTTGTAGAGTAGGGAGAGTGAGTGTAGGTCCACAGCACTTAGGCCACATGTGACCCAATGTACATCCTCCCAAGGAGTTGTCCTCCTAGGTCATCGTCCATCCTGCCCTGTTCAGAAAGTTGAACAGGTATCTGGGAGACATCTCCTTTATATCGGCAGGTGTGGGCCAAGACTCGCCGAACGCATAGGGCTTGCCTGATAGTTTCATCTTCCTGTTCACACATCCTGCATAGGGGTGTGTCCACTAGCCCTATATTGTGGAGATGTTTCCTTAGTTGACAGTGGCCAGTCAGAAATCCTACTGTTAAGCGTAGATTTTTCCTGGTCATCGCCAGTTATTTCATCGGCGCCAGTTTCCCAGGCTCGTTAGTTCAGCAATTGTCGAAGTCATCAGGCCGTAGGTGCCACCGGGACCTAAAATTCTTAGTCTTCCTTGGCTAAAGAGTCGGCAATGCGATTACCTTCACTCCTGTCGTGCCCTTTAACCCTAGTATCTACCGAGGCTTTGGCTAAATCTTTGTGGCACTCTAGTACTAGCCCTAAGGCAACACGTTGTCTGTTCAAGGCTAATAAGGCTTTTCTGCTATCAGTGCACATTGTTATGTTTATGCCAGAAATTCCTTTCCTGCTCCTGGTCTTGTACCATTGTACAACATCTGGATACCAGAGTGATGTTAATTTACTAGGACTAACAGCACTCTCAAGAAGTGAACACAATGAAGAACTGCTCAAAAATGAGTATATATCTGATAGATATGTTGATCGGAACTATAGGGGAATATCAAAGTTCAGACTTCTAAGATGCTTGCCTTCCAGATCTTATTCGAGGAACTGTACCAAATGGATTTGAATACTCAGTGGTGTATCTCCATAGGAGTTCACTTATTGAATCGTCCATCACATAATGATCATCTCAGAATGAAGTGACCAAAATTTGTTGTCTGTTTTCTCACAGCTTTTACTGGCAAATAGCTGAATCTAGAGCCCAAAAACCGGAGCAATCATGATTCACTTACAGAAAGCAATACCACGAAGTGAGAAAAATTCGATTGTAGCAACTCACCCTCATAGATAGGTACGGTATGCGACACTCCGTCCCCGGAATCCATCACTATCCCCGTAGTTCTGCCACTCGCGTACAAAGACAGCACCGCCTGAATGGCTACATACATGGCGGGGCAATTGAAAGTTTCGAACATTATCTGCGTCATCTTCTCCCTGTTGATTTTAGGGTTGAGGGGCGCCTCGGTCAGCAGAACTGGGTGTTCCTCCGGCGAAATCCTCAGTTCGTTGTAGAAGGTGTGATGCCAGATTTTCTCCATGTCGTCCCAGTTGGTGATGATGCCGTGCTCGATGGGGTACTTGACAGTCAGCACGCCTCGCTTGGTTTGGGCCTCGTCTCCGACGTAAGAGTCCTTCTGGCCCATGCCCACCATCACACCCTGTGAGATGAATTCAGCAAAGTGAGATTATAATTTATATTATACTAGTCAGAACCTGAGCCCAAAAATAAAGCATTCGTGATCTAAACCAGACAACACTTGTTGAATAGGCCATAGCTCTGGTCAGTATGGTACTAGGCTGAACTACAAATGCATTCGATTGATATTCCAATAATATGTAGAAAACTTTTCAAGTACCTGATATCGCGGTCTTCCCACTACACTGGCAAAAACTGCCCGTGGTGCGTCATCTCCTGCGAAACCTGCCTTGCACATTCCCGAACCGTTGTCTACTACAAGAGCTGAAACGTCGTCGTCACACATTTTACACCCTGAAATGAAAAGCAGAAAAAACAAGGACATTAATTTCATTGATAAGACAAGTTTTGGCTTTCTGCTTCTCCATCTTTATATAAAAAAGTAGGAATCTTTCAATTTAATGTTGTCCAGTGAGGGAAATGTTTTATGAAAATGTATGTGAAATTTTGTCCCTTTTATATACCATATTTTGTATCAATCCTATGAATGATATCTGATTCAATTACATAACGAATGTTTGGAATGCAAATTGAATAGAAAAAAAGTCTTTCATATGTATAATTAACGTTCACATATAAATATAATTCCTCCTGAAATATACCCCTTTCAATTCAAACTAAAGTCCTATGGCTGGGATTTAATCAAATCAGCGAATGAATGTCATCACGTATTGTCATCATGTTTGGAATACAAACTTGATAGAGAAACAGTTTTTTTTGTATAATTCAAGGATCATATATAAATATAATCCATCCTAAATTATACCCCTTTCAATTCAAACAATATTCCTATTATTATTTAGTGATTGTACACATATCATATCTACCATAAGCGAATTGGTACTTTTGTAGGATTATATGATGATACTAATAATGTATAGACACAAAATTAGTATTATCATTTTCAAGCTACGTTTCACATGTTTGCTGGTTGAATTTTTATAATACTGTCAACAGTATTGTAACGCAGTTACTAATTTCCCCAGTGGTGCGTCAGGTAGAAACAGATTTTTAATTTTTGTGTTTATTGCTTCGTTATTTATTTGATCCCGACTGAAGGAATACCTTCCTCGATCAAATTGCCACTCTATCGCGATAGAGTGGCAATGCGCCACTGCCACTGGCAGGTCGCCAATGCGATTTTCCACTCTATAGCGATATAAAACTGTATTATGCCAGGTCACCAATGAGATTTGAAAATCATATATTATTTGTTAATACACCATACCACTGATGGAGGGCACAACTCTCCCATCACCGGACACCGCCGTAGAACTTTACTCCAAATAATCTCGAGAACATCTACCAAGGCAGTTCAGTTGAGATTTAATCTCAGTTCCTGTTCCAGTTCCAGTTCCAGATCCGCTGGAGTCCGATAATAAATAAATAAAGGCAAGATAGACAAAAAAACAGCAAGTACCCAGGAATCGAACCCAGGACGGCAATTGAAGCCTGCCTTACTGGCTACAGTTGATTTAATCAATACCATAGAGATCCCTGGTGTATTCCTTTCTTTACTGACGCCACCCGGAGCACGTGGAGCACACCACACCGAAAGCTGGCGCCCGAGGCAACCCGTGACCTGAATGCGGCGTCAAAGTGACCGGTAACGCTTTTTACGCGTTACGGTATATGTCTAACGCACACTAAAAACTGAGTATCTGTCCGACGAGAGAGGAGGAGCCTGCCTTCCACTGATGTATGCGTGAGAGAAGGAGAAGCCAGACAAACTGGTGCCGTTACGTCTTAGGTAACGAAGCGGTATCACTTCAAAAAGTTTACATTATGTCTCTCTAAGTATGATCAATATGGAAACATTTTTTCATTCTCGATAAAATATTCAGCAAGGGCTGAAACCTACAATTCCACCATAGGTTATAAAATTTTAATTTGTAGTGCTATGTTCGTATCTGAGGCATAAAGTTAAGTCACCGTGGATATTGATTAAATCGTGATTCGATTCATGCAATGAATAATGAGACTAATTAGAAGAGTGACTTTACAATTTTCACGGATAGAGAGCCTAGCTTAGCGTTCGAACACAAAATTTACATATTAACAGTAAAACTGAATACATAGTAAGTTCGCTCTTCTTTTTGATTTCTTTTATTTAAGACAGAGTAAAACAAAATGATTTCAATGCTTGGTCCAGGAAATATTGTAATTACGGTGGTGAAATGTATGTGAAAAAATTCAACCCCCCAACATGCGAAAGTAACGAAAGTAATTAGATTCGTTCTGCATCAGATTACCGACGAATCGTTTACTATTTTTACCTGGTTTTCACTAATTCTTATGGCGATCGTAAAATTTGTTCCTTCACGGTTCCATGAAGATGGTGATATCATTCTTTCACTCGAAATAAATGGTCTAAGATTGTTTAGGCCTGGAGGGGATTTCATTTGTATTCGTATATTCTAGTTAATTGGTGTTATTTTGGGTTGATGAATTCATTACAATACAGATTTGAAATGGTGATTGACTGTAGTCGTAATTAGCAATGGCACAAAAATTGCCAATTCAAACTGCCATGAGTGTTGCGTTCAAGAAGTTGTGAAGTATTCCAATCTGTATTATGGTACAATGTAGATAATGTTTGAAAACACAAATTCGACTCTTCATGAATATCGAGTAGTTTAAGCATTAACGACAGGAGATCCAGAGGTAATATTTTATGTTATGAGGAATCCAACTGTTCCAATTTTGGAATATGCAATAAAAATACCAGTTTTACTGGTAACGAGAAAATCTATTTTGAAAACATCCAAGAGGACCTACTGATAACTGTAAATGAATATACCAGGTTCTGGTGTCATTATTCAAATTATAAATGGATATAGGAACGCTTGACCCAATTCAATGACCTCCTGGGTTTCATGACTCTGCTCCTATTGATTTTTTGTGGGGTTATTTGAAGAATACAATGTTTAGGTAAGGTAACACGGTTGCATCACTCCACAATAGATAATAACACTGCCAATGCGCTACTCAATGGTGTTAAAAATTTATACAATTTCGTGTCTCCGATAATACATCGCATTGGTAGTAAAGTTACCAATGATTGGTAATCAAATGGAATTAAACTTTATTCTAGCACAAACGTACACTTTCAACTGCCAAGCATCCCATCTGAACAGCCTGTTTCAATTCTCGAGCAAATTGGATTTGGTGATGTTGATGTTGAAAATTTCATTTATTATATATTTGTTAAAAAGTCTAAAAGCAGTTATAGAACCTTTATTTTCAGGCTCATACTAAAGAGGCAGTTATGCATTATTTGAAGATCATCTCAACCGATCATTTAGGGAGAAAACTTTTTGGTTTTTCTGGGACACTTTCGAAGAATAGAAGAAAGTTTCCTTCAGATTCCAACTGGAAGGAAAAGTCCACCCAAAAAAACTACTCTATACACGGAAATCACTTGTTCGTGTTTAGTTTGTACTCCAGATATCATCGATAGGAATGCTATACAACGTAATATAAGAGAAACTGTTGATATTACATGGAAAACTATCATCCCTAGGTGTACCTCTACAAATTCAGGACCGAAAACACTCTTCTTTAACTCCTCATCTGTATTTTTTGGATTACTTTGAAAGACGAAAGAAATAATTGTATTCTTGTTACGGTGACAGTTAGGTAAGAAATCTGTTTTGCCGTTAACTAGCTGTGTTCCATATAAGTGAAATTGTACGTCTGATTAGAAATGCAATACTCTTTTCGCCAACCAAGTTAACGTCTTAAAAAGTATCGTATTTTTGATGATTGGGTTCCATAACGAATGTTTGGAGTAGAAACTGAATAGGAATGAACGATTTCAGTGTAATTCAATGTTGATATCTTTTAAAGTAGTTGTTCCGGATAGACTTTTTCTTCCAGCTTGTAACTGAAAAAACTTCTGTGCATCATGTGCACATCTTTGTGATGAGTTTACTTTGGAATTGATCACTAATCAACCTGTGTATTCTGTAGAATATGGATTTGTCCCTTTTTGAACGAAAATCGTCTGGTTTCAACCACTAACTCAGAGTAAAGGCCTACAGTAACAAAAATTGCATTGGTTACGGAGTACAGGAAGCAAATATAATTCAAAATAAAATGTACATGGCAGAGGGCAAAGTTACTGACAGGATCATTCTGCAAAGGCAGTTTTTCATAAACCTGAAACACTGTTTTGAGCTAGAGATTTGTACATACCTCAGCAATTTTTTAAACTTATAAATCTCAAGTTAGAACATTGGACTATTGTTCACATGTATGGAATTTCACTCTAAATCATATATCGAAACTAGTAGATTCTATCTGGAAAGTTCTCTTGGTCTAGATGGAGACCAATACGCCATATACAAGAAGGTCTAGAACATCGATCGAAATGTTGGGAGAATACGTTCCAAGCTGATGCCTCACCTAAAATCACTTGGAAACTCTGTCCTCAAAAGTCTACAGCTTTTTGTTTTGGAGGATGCATAACAGGGGAATATTTGGTATACAGTTTATTATTTTCTTTATAATTCCTACCACAGGTAGTAGAAATTGAATATATTGATCCTAATTATCCCAATATTTGGTTTGGAAAAAATACCAGAGTGCTTCAAAAGAGTGGAAAGGCCTCAGAATAATTGCAGACCTATTTACTGGACACTGTCCACATCTGAAAAAAATAGGACTGCAAGACAAAGACACTAGCTGCAGACAATACAACAAGGTTATTCAGAGACAGCCTCGTATTCAAGCGAATGTGAGACGCTGGATTACAGTTAGCAAGCAATTCATGGAAAATCTATATCTACAAAAACATGGCAAGTATCAAACAAAGAGAATGTACAAACTATAAACAAGTACAGGTAACAAGAATTTGGAATTGTTGTTTTATGAACATTGAAGGAAAAATGCATGAACTCCATGAGGCTTCATTGTTTTCCATATACCTGGAAAAGATGGACATGTCAGAGAAAAAAACGTTTTGAATTCAGGATCAATATATTCTCAAAATTATCGCTGGAGGAATTTTCAAACTTCGAAATAAATTCAGTATGACTATGAGTACTTGAATATTTTTTAAGATATTTCAACACACAAATTTTCAATTGGAAATCATTCACTTACTTTAATTTATCCTGGCAATAAAAAATCGTTCCGAACTCACCGAGTAACAAGAACCTAACTGAAGATTTTAACAATAACGTTATGGTGAATTTAGATACTGCTCTGATTAATCAGAATACATTGGAAAGGTTCGTTGGTTTTAACACCGTTAAATGAAATTATTTATATAGTAATTAAACACATCTGAATGGGTTATTTTCAACAGACTAGTTTTAGTAACTCAATTTAACTTCTTTATATAGAATTTAATACCCCTCTAATAGGTATGTATGAGTATACATTTTCTTTTAGAAAATGTATCGATTTTGCATATCTCTTGGCACGAATGGGCAAGTGAATGTAAACTTCAAAACCACAGAAAAAAGTGTTATGATTATTAAATCATGAAAACTTGTATGAAATTGAATTGATGAGATGAATGGAAGTTTTGTGAAAAAACATCGTTTTGAAAGAAGATGCAAATATTATCTTGATAATTGTAATTTTCAACATTATATTTATTGTTGTGGATGATTTTTATTCTTTTTCGGGTACATGCATATCCTAGGTGATGTTGATGTAATTTGGAAAACGCAGTGATTCGAAATTGAAAAAGTCAAAACGAGAAGTAATTACATTGACTTCATTTGAATATTTTCAACTCGACTTAATTTATGGAAATTAGCAATACAAATAGAAAACCGGCGGATTTGTTGATTTTTGAATTCCATTCAAATCGTAATCTGTGTCTACTTCATACCGTTTTTGATATATTCATAAACAGGGGGATTTTCTCAGTCTATTGCTCCGAGATAACACAATATTTTGAACTGTCCAACAAGGAAATTAAAAAGTCAAAACAAGAGTCTTGAAAGAAGTTTTATGAGAGCATAAGAATTCACAATATCCTCTTTAGAGAGCCGACTGCTGAAATTGGGTCGCCTAAACGACCCGATGGAACATTCATGACCTCTAGTACAGAAACGTTAGAGCTTATGATAGAAAACCACTTTCCCGGAAATCTGACTCTTGATAAAAACAGACCTCCCATCTTCGAGGGTGTTAAATGCCCAAAAAAGAACGATTGTGAGGTTAGGTTAGGTTAGGTTAGAGGTTAGATAAGGTTTCAGGCCTTCAAATCTCCTGGAGAGGATGTAATATTTCTTCTTGAAAACGGACTGGAAATAGATTTACCTATTCTCATGCCGTGAAACTATATCCAGTTGGTTGATAACAAGGGTATGCATACCTGAAGTGGATTGGAATCAGCCTTACATCCTTCCTGTTGAAAGGACTTGAAAGGGTACTGGACGAACACATCAGAAGGGTGGCATTATATGCATCCACCCTGAATAACCACCAGTATGCTTATCAAACCGGCAAATCGACAAATTTAGCATCAAACAACCTTTGTAGAGAAAATTTCTCAATCCCTTGACAATAAGGAGATTACGGTTGCTGTATTTCTAGATATTGAAGGAACATTTGACAATGCACTACCTAAATCTAAAGGAACATCTCTGGCTAGGATTGCTATAGAATCAAACAATACTGTCTGGATCTATGCCATGCTGGTAAACAGAACTGCCACTACGATTCTTCAAGGCGAGGCATTTAGTTTGAAGGTCAACAGAAGCGGCCCTCAATGTACTATCTCCCCTTCTGTGGTCGCTCCTGATGAATAGTCTGCTTGATGCCCTCGACAGAAGGAAAGTATATCTGCAAGCTTATGCAGATGACCTTGTCTGTCAACCCCAGCAAGACTGATAATCTCCTTCACCAGGCGAAGAAAATTGGACGATCTAACGCCACTTTCTCTCAATGATGAGGGATATATTTATATACAGGGGAAGTCAACAGAATTTTCTCAGTCTATTGATTCGAGATAACACAATATTTTGAACAGTCCTTTTTTGTATTCATTGAAACCATCTTTTTACTTTTTACTGAAAAGTAGGTACTCACTTCCTGGATGGTTTTTCTTAGAGAATTCAAATCAATCAGCTTGACTGACATGAAGTCTTCGAGAGTAAAGACAGGTCTGAAGAAAATATTGTATATCGAAATACGTGTTGCGTTTTTGTCAAAAACTGATTAGTGAAAATTTCACCATAAAGTGTTTCTTGAATACTTTATGGATTCTCCTCAAGTATCGACTGATTCCATCACATATCGTCGACATATCCTAAAATGAAGATACAGATGTCTTTCTGGGGATGATTCACTATATATTTATCGTCTCGAAGCATTTTGTCCAATTATCAAAGTGGATTTCATTAGTTCGGACTTCCATCATCTAATACTAGGATGCTGTGTACGAAAACTCCTATTTCCAACTGAAGGACGAATTCTTTACGCAAGATGAGGGACTGCCAATGGGATCGCCACTTTCACTGGTTATAGCCAACATATATATGGAGTGGTTTGAAACTCTGGCAGTGTATTGAGACAGTAGTCGGATTATTATGCTAATTTTGTAGTCCTGTCCCAAATAATTCTTTGGCTACATCTGAAGTAGAATCCATACCTATGTTATTATATTATTGTAGCCGACTGTAGCAGAATATCATCACTGAGCTCCAAGAGGAATGTAATGGACCAAATGTACAATGATCTTTCGGTACTAGATGTTAGAAGAATTACTTTATACATTATCAAGTAATAGCTCCGCCTCAGGTGTGTCCCACGGGAGCCCCAAAACGGCTAATGAGCCGGTGAAAATGTAGATAAGCAGGCTGCATGGCAAACCATTCTTTGACCTATATAGGACACAGATATAATAAATTCGAATTCATACCTATTTTATTATATTGTTGTACCAGACTATAGCTAGAGCCCTTTTTGTACCATTTTAACAGAATATCACCATAGAGCTCCATGGGGAATGTAATGGACCCAAATGTACAATGATCATTCAGCATTAGAAGCTAGAAGAAATACTTTCAACGTTATCAAGTAATAGCTCCGTCCCAGGTGTGTCCCATGGGAGCCCATATAAGAAACTTAGATATGGTATTAATATATCTATGTTATTATATTGTTGTACCAGACTCAAGCCCTAGAGCCCTTTTTGTACCTTTTTGACAGAATATCACCACATAGCTCCATGGAGAATGTAATGAACCCAAATGTACAATGATCTTTCAGCACTAGATGCTGAAAGAATGACTTTGAACGTTATCAAGTAATAGCTCCTCCTCAGGTGTCTCCAATGGCAGCCCAAAAATGTCTAATGAGTCGGTGAAAATTTGAATATGTAGGCTGCAGGGCTAAACCATTCTTTGGGCTATAAAGGACTCTTTAGATATGATAAGTTCTATATCTATATACTATATAGCTATAGCTATAGTATATATATCTATATACTATATACTATATAGCTATATAGCTATAGGACTATAGCTAGAGCCCTTTTTGTACCCTTTTGAAAGAATATCACCACAGAGCTCCATGGGGAATGTAATGGACCCAAATGTACAATGATTTTATAGCACTAGATGCCAAGAGATTGACCTATAACGTTATTTTGAATAATAGGAGAGCCCTCCAGGAGGGCCCCAAACTGGTGAACGCGCCGGTGAAAATAATGATATACAGGTATAGGATTAGGATTGTCTCGATATGAAGTCTCGATATCCCTAATGAGTCACTTCACAATGTTAATATAAAATATTTATTTCGAATTCCGTATTACAAAAATTTATTTTATTGCCTAGTAAATGCTCACATAGATTCGAAGTTATTACAAAATAGCACCTTGTAAAATGATATAATAGATTTCATGGATACTGAAGGAAATGTAGAGATAGTTGAGATTGAAGTAAAAAGTATAATAGAAAAATAATAGCCCTTAACCCAACACCAAATTGAGCGAATTAGAAAGGCTACTTTTCCACCATGGTTTCAATAATGAAACCATAGGAAAACAGTGCCGTAGCGATATTGAGAATAAACTTATATAAAAATACCCAATTCTACAGTCGTCCATTATGGAAAAACAGGACGAGTGGAAAACCGGGTGAAACCTTTCGAATCAGTAAAATTCGAAAAAGATTGAACCAGTACACCTTACAATGTTATCACAGCATTCTAGTCACAAAAAAGTTTATTACAATTGGGAACATTAATAGAATACACGTATCCTTATATGCCACAAACACGAACATATCGAAGGTATAACTGCATCTAGTGAAATCACTAAGAAGAACAAATTCAGTTTTTGTTTTTTATGAAAACAAACATTTTTCAATGCAAATAAGATTTGTTTTCTTTGAGGCAGTGGCGGATCTTATATTATTTTTCCATAAAATACACACTCCGAAAAGTGAGTGCTATTTCAATTCGAAAAACTTGAAAAATGGTTAGTTCTCACTATGTACACAATGAAGACTACTGTTTTTGCTCAGTATTCTGGTAACGTAATTAAGAAAACTGAAGTTAGCTAGTCTAGTAGCATTAGAAAAATATGCAAATACTTCTAGAAAGCATGACATCAGCAGATAGTTTCGCTACACTGAAAAAACTAAGACTCTAGTTACTATCGATTATAGCAAGAGAGAGATTATCTGATCGTGCTCTAATTAATATTTACAAAGATAAAAAAATCAATGCCGACGTAGAGAAATTCATAAACAAATCAGAAAGATTTCCTTCTGAGCAATCATTGAAATCCAACTGCCACCACTGCCACCAAAGAAATCTGAATAAATCAAGGCATGAAAGGGTACGTGAATTCCGTGATTGTTTCCCATAATACGATAACATTTTTCAAAAATATTTTTTTATAAAAAGGCAGTATCATTACCGGTTTGATTTAACTTAATATTAGCACGTTAGTAGGAATGTCAACATTTTTCAATTATTTATAACTAGCTTCGCTGTCGTTATCTGCAAACCAGCCATGGCCCAAGGGTCGTGGACCGTGACCCATGAAGCTGGTAGAAGTTTCACTTCTGAACTGTTGAGTAACCACTTGCGAAGAAACGAGTGGCCCTTGAACTGAGCTACTAGCCTGGCTGGCTTGCCACATCGTTCTCTGTCCTCCTCCACCTCTTTGCAGATCTAGAGGCTGAATCCTTGTGCTCCTCTGAGACTTTGGAGTCACTTCGGGAGAAGTGAATTCGCTAGCTGTATCGTACCTAGATGGAGCAACCCATCTTTCCGTGAACTCGCTAGCAGATCGGGCCAAACTCGGTTGACTCAGTGACCTCGCCAAGGAAGGATGACCTGTTTCAGAGTCATCGTAATATCTTTTATCAGGATAGTAGCTGGACGTTTCCGAAAAGTTGTCTGGACGGCCGAAGTCGACAGTCATTTCTGACATGGACCTCAGATCAGCTTCGCTGCGATAGCTCGATCTGGAATTCTTTCTGGATCTCTGCGAGTGTAGAGGAAGTACAAAAGGTTCCCTCGTTAGCGTTTTTACTGAACTTCCTCCATCGGAATCGTACTCGTAGAGAGTTGGCAAGCTGCTGCGGCGGCTTCTGTTGTCCCAGTCGTTTCTCTTTTTGCGGTTCTTCGGTGGTTTGTCTGGAGGCGATAGTATTTTAATGATGACGTCCCACTTTGGAGGTTCGAAAAGGTTCACGTATCTGGAGTCGCTTCTGACGCGCTCGTAATCTTCACGAACGACACATTCCGTTAGGAGAGTGCGAAGTGTTGATTCTGTCGTTATTATCTGACGCCACTTCATTTTATCGGACGTAGTCAATTGGGAATTGAATGTTTCGGCGCTTTCGATCACTGGACCTTCTTCATGCTCAGTGGGATGGAAAACTCTGATGAGCACGTTCCAGTTGGGGACATCAGGATTTTCTATGGGGATATTGAAAGTTGACAAGAAACTCTGCTCTCTGGGAGGAATATCTAAAGAAGCAGAGTATCTGGGCGGCTGCTGTCCTATATTGGCTACAATCTCTGGTGCATTCAACGGTAACTTATCGTCGATGATTATATTTTGGGGCGGTAAACTCATAGTAGCTCTTTCGAGTCGTGGAGTGAGGGTCAATCCGGAAGCTGAGGATATATCGGAAAAGTTTTCCCATTCTGGCGGTTCCGGCATTTCCACCGGGTAGTTTTTAATGGTCACATCCCATTTCTGATCTTCCACAGGTTTGGGTTTCGGTCTGGTATGGTATTCAGTTACCAATCGTCTGTGTCTCTCAATGTCTTCGATGGTTTTCTTTTCGGTAATTGTTCTAAGGAATACGTCATCGACAACATGGGAAGTAACTTCAGGTTTGTGCACGACTGCAATGGGAGGCTCCAAAGAAGTTGGTTCCTCCTGATATCGGATGTATTCTTGTTTTGGTACTATAGGAGGTGGAGGCGGAGGAGTGGGAGCCAGGAACTTGTGATGTGAGTCATCTATTATTTCCGTCATGGAGTGGGTATCGGTCATTTCAGTATCGAGCGAGGCGATAGATCTTGGAGGCGCCACCCTCATCGGTTCTTCTTGCATCTCCAGCTGCCTTCTGAGAATTCTATTGTATGTCGGCGCGGGTTGAATATGTTTAGGAGGAAGATGAAGCTCGGGAATGTACGTGAAGTGAGTTCTCTCCAAAGGAAGAGGCGAGTCGAGAGATCTGACGCTCTCCTCTCGTTGTTCTGGGATTGTTGAAAGGTTCCTATCTGTTCTTGTGCTTTCCGTATCGGACATTGAAATACTCGGAGGCGAAGGAGGAGCTTTCTTCACTCGGACTTGAACGTCGAACCTCGGTTGATCTTTGACGGCCAAAGGTAGCCTGGGTACTGTTGCTGGAGAAGCGATTGCGTTTTGGACTTGCTGTTCTTGGGTGTGGCCGTATCCTTCGCTATAAAAGCTACTGTTATCGTGAAGGTATGCTTGATTTTCGTAACTTCCTGCCGAAGACACGGGTAAAGATCCGGTGTCTACGTCGATTTCGGAATGGGATTCTGAGGGGTAGTCGGAAGGAAGGTTATCGCTCATCAGTGGACCTTCGCTTCCCGCACTGCTTCCTGGTGCTCCCATTACGGGAGGGACGTTCGCTCGCGGGATTTTCACTCCCTCGAACATTGAGAGATTACCTGAAAATATAGATAGATTAATAAATACGTAGGAGGAATTTGCAAATTACTTCTGTCATACCTAAAGAGCTTCCAGATAATTTGGTGATTTCCGATCCACTTCCAATAGATGAAAATGGTTGTCGGATGATGGTGACTGGACGTCTTCTCAAGCAGTAATACGAGCATCCTAGACCAAGTAGCAGCAGGGACAGAAATAGTATGCCACATATTATTAGAAGAATTTGGAAACCTTTTAGTGGAGGCGCAATGGCTGCTGCTGCTGGAGTTTCTTGCCTGCAAATGACAATTCCAGAATGGTTTAAACTAAATGTAATGTAATTCAGCAAACTGAAATTATATTAGTTCTATCACTATTCATAGAAAGCTAGTTACTTATAAACCAATCAAGGAATTACATCTGCGCAACTCAACGGATTTATCACCATGTATATAGTATAGTTATTGGAATTATCAGGAATCAGCCAGAAGAATAAAATTCGTTATGCTGGGTCTGAAAGCTGTGATAATGTTGACATATATGAGCCACAGATCCCTGTGGGACATCTTAGAGAATTTTATCAGACACCCAGTCAAGTGTGAATATCATACTTGAACAAGTTGATTAATTTAAAATGATTTCTTCTCGTTCCAAAGCTTTTTAAATAATAATAGTAAACGGTATAAAATTATTGAAATCATTATGTTAACTATTACTATGTTGTGTTACATTTCGGAAATACCGAAAACTCAATTTGAATGTAGATTGTTGTGTCTAGATCGGATTATAAAATCTTGAAACCATTTAACTTTTCCGTATTATTCCTTCACCTGAAAACACCGTATAGCTTCGGATTAAATTGTACTTCTTTCTTCTAAAATGTTTGATTTCAACGACAATTTGAATTGTTCTATTTGCATTTTCATTTCATGTTAATAACGGTACTATCTATTGTGTATCAGGTATATAGTGTGTTGATTGACAAGTGTCCGATTCAGTCGTGTCATAAAATGATTGCCAGTATCAAATGGAAATTCGTTGTTTATTTCTATCAAAGGTAAAGTACATACTCATATATTTCTCATAACCTTTTTGACTTTATTGTTATTCCATGATCTCCATGCCCAATTATACTGGTAGTGAATTTGTTATCATTTTGTTCATATTTTGCTTCTTCCCATCAAAGGAGAAAATATACCGAGAATGAAGCAGATGAATCAGTGATAACCTTGATGAAGATTAGTGCCACGATCTGTTTAATGTAATATCAGCACGAACAACTCCAGCAAACAGTAAAATCTTTTACTATTGTCATCTATCAACATCTAAATGAATAATGGCTATCATGAAAAGAACCTAGGCTATTGTGTTAATTTATCTATCTGACATAAGAAAGAAAGTTGTTGAAGCTACTTTCAGTAGTCTACAGGTTGTTGAACCTGAGGTTTCTTCTAAGACTGCGGTTTAAAATGAGTTACTGGACGATCTGCTCTAGTTGTTCTGAACGCAGTAGTGGGCATGACTTCATTGCTATTGGTTGGATTGAATGACCTCATTTGTGTGCTATTTAGAACAGGGAGCACAAAGACAATTCCAGTAGAAAGGAAGAGGGAATTAATGTAAATGAAATCCAACCAATACCAATGACGTAATATTTTCTGGGACAACAATCGCAGTTGTAGATGGAACACCTGTCATAAACACCTGTAGACTACGACCAACAAATCCGGAAAATAACTTCTACAGAATGTTGAGTATGGTAAGCGATTTGCTGAAAACGATTGTTGAAAATATGGTCAATATAGAGCTTACTTAAAAAATCAGCGAATCGTTGCACATATACATGTCGTATACATATACATAGTATACTTACAAAAGGCTTGGTAGAGCGGCAGGTGGTGGTGCTATTGGTGGTGGGTATCGACAAACAATCGTAATTATTTCGTCTCCATCTATTTCCAGTCCAGGATGGAACCTCACGACGATGTTGTTGGTGAAAACACGTTGAGGATCCTGAAATTATTGAATTTCTTTAAGAAGTATTTTACACTATTGAAGTTGAATTTAGATACTGAATAATGACGTGTTCTTTTTTGATGCTTGGGAGCTATTTGTTGAATGTTTGTTATATTTTTCTGGACCCAATTTTGGTTATCCATAAATTCCCACTCGCAAGAGATGCTACTAGGTTCCTTCATCCATAACTCGTTGTGTAGACCTATTTTGTATCCTCTGAATGAACAGTGTCTAGTTAATAGTCTAAAACTATTCCAATCTCTCTACAGCGATGTAGAGTATCACCCGGAAGTAAAATAAACCAGTATTTGCCTAGCTATCATTTCATTCACATGGCGCAGTCGCTAGGATCGAATCTACGCTCCTACATTCTGGATTCTGACTTGCCAAAAAACAATTTTTTTTGAAAAATGGGTGGCCACAAAAACTAAACTCCATAAATATAATGATTATATCAAATGTTTTTTTTCGAAATAAAAATGGTCTTCTAGAATTTAACATCATGCTTTATTTGTAAATTCAACTTGACATAAATTGCATTACAGTCATTAGGGCTGAAAAAAAACAAAAAAAAATATGCAGCAGAATGTGTTTTTCGGCCAACACTGAGTGGGGATATCAACCACTTCATAGGTAATTGTTCTATATATATGAGATACAGAAAATCTCAAATGAAAGAACCATTATGTCTACATGAAGTACCATCACAGCCATGGGAAAAATTAGGGTGTGATTTTTTTATTGTCATAGACTATTTTTTAAATCGACTAATTATAAATCGAATAATTTTCTAAGTTGCACCAAAGTGCAAAGTTGTTTTTATTTTTTGTTGACCCCAAAAATTATTCGAAATTATACAGTATTATAACAACAACAACTTATTCAATATTCAATAATATTAAATTACAAAACATCAAAATAAAATAGGTATTTCGGAACAAACTTATTGATTTTCTGAAGAATTATTTTGGACAAGAAAATCTCCAATCTTTGTTTCTTAATACCTATTTCATTTTGATGTTTTGTGGTTTATTATTGAATATTGAGTTCCTGAAACAATACTGTACAATTTTGTGTACTTTTCGGTGTTAGCAAAAAATTAAAATAACTTTGCACCAAAAACTTTCAAAATTATTTTACTCTTCAAAAAAATTGACCGTGGTTAACACCATATTACATGCTTCTGAAATAAACTGTCATATACAGGGTGCTGTCTATTTATCTTTTTAACATTTTTTTTTCGTAGTCCCCATTTGAAAAAATGGGTGAAAAAATAAAACTTCACTTAGATGGCCATGCCTTCAAATCTGGATGTATTTTTATATGCTGAACAACTTTCCTAAATAATATTTGAAGGCTCCTCGTATATTACGTGTATTTTATTGGTGCATGTTCAGTTTTAGGGTCTTCAGATGGTTTCTATTTCCTCAACAATATCTAGTAGAGAATAATACTTATGTCCTTAAAATATTCAAGCAGTTTTACCTGCCAATGAATAAAGATACAAAGTAAAGTAACAAAATGGTACAGATAGAAAACAAATATCAAAGTTAAATCTTCGAATTCCGTAAACTCTACCCAAACCATTTTGTTGAAACCTGAGAAAGTCAATAAAGTTTTGAGCTATCAATTATCCAATTTAATTCTATTATGTAATCCACAACCACTTTATCCAGTCAATAGTAATATGAATATTCATCTTTCGCAACTTTGCTAATATCAACTCGAATGATCAAAAGGAGTATTGGCTCCATCAATATAACATAATATTGTATATATCTTTCTCATTCTCGAAATGACCGAATAAATGTTATAATGGTTTATGTGATGTTATACGTAGTATTTTCCTTGAATTTATATTTATATTTATTAGTGGATATCTATTGCAACACTGGAAATCGATAACACTGAGGCTGCCATTTTGGTATATTCAAATTTATGTATTAGTAGGCGCTCTTCAGTTGTTAAATTTGGCCGTGTTTGTGAGAAGATTTGTTTGCTGATAACGACCGCCCTCGAAGATGGCATGTAGATGATGTGGCCGGAGTCTAAAAGATAGGTGTAATTAAAATAAATAATGTCACGATCTCATAAATATCGAAGTAGAAGATAAATTGAGAGGACTGGCGGTCCCCTACGCCAGTAACCAGGCCGGATGTCGACGATGTCGTCAGTTTTATAAGAAATGTGAAAAATGTAAAGTGGAAGAAATAACCAGAAGGTCTCCCGATGAGAAAGCGATTATTCTATAATTTTAATTTGTTTTTGTTTTGACAAAAAAGCAAGGGTCATCAAAAATAGAGAGAGATCTCAAAGGTTAAAGGCGTCTCTAGATTTAATAGATACATATGGATGATACTGTTGTACGATGAATAATAAATTTTCTATGAAACTTTTGATTTGATAAATATAATGTGTGCTGCTTTTTGTTTGCCATTGGTAGCATCTCAAGTGTCTTGATATGGATTTTAAAAATGAACATTTCATCTCTTTCATCAATCTGAGATATACTCACTTGTATAGTACCGCACCCCTTCAATGGCAACTCCAACTTGTAGCTGTGCTGCCCTTTTCCGAATACCTTGCACGCAGAATTCCTGTCGAACTGCGCATACGCTATTCCGTAGAACTTGTCGTTGAATTTCAGTTCGATTTGCATGGAGCCGGCGGCGCAGTTCAGAGCTGCCTTCGTTCGGTTGAGGAAAATCACGGGGCTAAGATCGTCCAGTTTGGTGACCTTTCCGTCTAGAGTGGCCTGTTCAGGGAGACCTTCCCCTCGGTACTCGATGTTGTTGGCCTGATCCGCATAGTTGGATTGGGCGGCTGTTGGTGACGTCCATGTCAGGCAAATGAAGCAGCATATGGTTGCGGCTGTCACCACTGCGTACTGGGACATCTGAAAGAAGAAACGGTGACGTTAATTGGGTGCTGGTATGCATAGGATAGATTTGCGACAAGAAATTTGCAATATAATTATAATGAATCTTCTCTTTGATTACCAGATGTACAAATGGCAAGTAAATGTCTGCTGGTTCAGTAGTAACATGTATTCTGTTACTGTTCTTCCATCAGAAGTCACATACATATAAAAATGTAATCTTTATTGCAGGTACATTGAAGATAAGTTTGATTTTTCGACTATAGAAAAATACAAGAAAGGAAAAGAAATGGTAACATTGAAGACATATGAAAAGATAGTAGTAGAGTGTAGAAAAAGTAGAATGAATATAGCAATTCCGATTATTAAATAGATGACGTTTGTATACATTTTTGAATGATGGTGTGACATATCGAATGGGGATTGCAAGGTCGTCACGATGTTGTTGATGGTGGTTGCAATACAATAGCTTGAGGAATGTTTGTTTTGCTTGTGTCTCACAGGAGTGATTTTCTTCGAATTTGGATATCAGTTCCGAGTCAGAGCTTACGGAGAAGTTAGGGAGGTATCATACCTGATGGTATGATGATGATCATGGAAATTTCCAGGTATAAAAAAAAATTAGGTACCAAATTAGTTATGATGAGATAGGTATAAATTACTCAGGTTTAAATGTAATCAGTTAGTTTTGAAAATGGTGTAATAGCCGAAACTAGTCAGCAATAAAGAAATATAGTGGAAAATAGACAAAAGTGTGTTTTTGTAGTGTATCTTCTGAAACTATAATTAGTTGTATGAGAATCAACGAAGATCTTAGAATGACTGTTTTGGTGTCGCACAAATTGATGCTCAACAAAATAAAACTGCATCGATTTAATTTGTTAATTTCAATATAAATCTTAATGAAAACATTCTCATTAGCAATCAATGTAACATTCTGGGAAACTTTCAAACGAAGGAGACAACAGGGAAGCCGTGGACTTTTGAATTTGGATAGTCTACACGACAGAATGGTACTAGATGTAGCCTGTAACATCGTCAGGAGTTCGGATCCTCTTCTCTGCATGGCCCGTGACAATGCGAGTTCAGGAATTGAAGCACTTCTCTTTAGGGCAGCTGCCCGAATAACTAATGTACGAACGATTCATTCGGACTGAAGACAAAAGGTGATGACAACTCTGTCACCGAGTTAGAACCCGTTCAGCAGAAGGCTCACATAAAAGCCGTAGAGATCTCCTCATCTCTGGGGCTACACAAGGATAAGCCAATGCAAGGGGTATTCTTCAATAACATTAATGACCTTGGCTTATCAAAGCGCCTGACTTTCGCTTTTCTTAGATCAGAAAAACTGAGGGGTTCATCATGGCCTGCTAGGACGGTGTCATCAACACCTTAGTCTACCACATTCGCGTTATGGGTATAGAGGTTCCTTACACAAGGTGCAAGGCCTGCCGCGAGACGTCGAATATCCTATCAGCATGTCCTGCGTATGCGGTCTCGGCCTATATCCATCGACATCACGCGGCCGTAAGAGTGCACTCTTACGGTATTGACGAGATACCGGTGATGCCTTATGTTCCGTTGCCGGCAAGTATTTGTTCCCCACCCTCAGATTACAAGCTAATAAGCCCGTTGTGATCCTGCTCGACCACCAGAGCAAGACGATATTTGTCGTGGAGTTTTCAGCTCTTGGCGGGATGAATATCGTCCGAAAAAAGGAAGAAGAACGGATAAAATATCGAGATTTTCTCTTCGAACTCCGCAGACTCTATCTAGACCACTCTGTCAAGATGGTTGTTCTGATTATTGGAGTGCTTGGCGGAATAATGCCTTTTCTACTCTCGAATCTACTGAGGCAGAAATATTAGCCGGATAGATGTAGAAGGCTATCATTCTTGGCTCACTGCGCCTGCTTAGGACCCATGATTCTTAGATACCATGATCCTTTTTTTGTATGAATATGGAGGAGATACAGCCAGAAACTTTTTTCCACTGATGCGATTGTTGTGGTGTATAAAAGTCATGTCTATTTGTCTATTTAGTATTGCAAATATTCTAAAATAGAAGTAACAAACCCAAAAAGTTGAGAGTGTGTATAGTAGTACTTTTATCGCTATTTCAATTGAGAATATTTTTATGGACAATTGATGTATTAATTTCTACTGTTCAGTATTGAGAAGAATTTGAAAACTATCATTTTTGAACAGGTTGTAATGACACCTTCTTTGTGAAAATTTAGGATTTTCAACTTTGACACGAAAATGTTTGAATGTAGGGGTGATATTTTCACGCTGTAGTGTACAATAAATTATTGTATATAGGTGTTTGTTTCTCATTTCACGAGTATATTCTAGTATTTGCTATTACTGGAAACAAATATATTTGTCTGAAACGTTTGAATAATTTTGGGTTATTATTGAGTTCGTAAGAATTATTGTACAGTATAGCCCTATAACAATTGATAGGAGTATTTGTAGGTCACGTATTGGTTACATATACTAGATAATATTTGATATACAAGAGTGATCAAATAAATATATAATAGTTCTCCTCATAGTTTATTCAATGATAGTTTTCCCATTTTGGTTCGATTTCTCAGTTGAGAAATGATCTACTAGTATTAAAAAAACAAATCTGAATATGTTTCTTTGAAAATATAGAACTTTCATAAGAAAGTCTTACGACCTCCTGTCTATTCAGCTTCTAATAATAATAAATTGACATACTCAAACTAGGTCATTTATAGATCTCAATAAGGTGAGAGATTTTTGAAAACAATTTGTAATATTTTTGGAGCAAATGGCTGTAAATCAAATTAAATCACGAAAAGGAAACATTACCTGTCAGAGAAATCGAAAGTGATCATTCCAAGTCGGTTGAATTAAGGTCGATCGTTTGTCCGGCCACACAAACTTTCGCTTTTAATCATAGTATGGAGTCCATTATGTAATAATTTAAAGACGGCGGTATTAGCATATTGAGGTTATACAATTGCACCACAACGTATCAGTCAACATAATATGCGATAAGGATATCGGCTGGGCCAGAACTGTGTCTATTTATTTTCTAGGCATATAAGGCGCAGGAAATGCAAGGAATTTTATATACGAGGGTTATCACTGAAGTAGGTGATACTTTGGTGAGAAAGGTGTCAAAATGAACCTTGAATTTCTTGGCAAACCAAGAAACTAAGATATCAATGGCAGGTTGGGTTGACCAAGTAGATACTAGAGATCAAAAAACGGAGTGTATTAATGGATAACAGACGATATTATCTATTGAAGTATCTAGAACTCGGATTGGAAAACCTTCATGAAGAATTATCAACTTCGGGACTCTCAGTCCCGATATTAAGAATTTGAATTTCTTATGGTTTGTGCTGAAAATCGCACGTAGAAAGGTAAGACTCAACTAATCCTTAGCTCGAAAGATATGTTAACGAGAAAAAAATTAACAGACTACCAGATCTGAAGATCTAAAATAACAGTAGTCATTATTAACTTCAGAATGGAAAACTATGTTCAATAGATGTTCGAACATGGTAAGGACTTTTGCGATTTTGAGGTTGAGTAATATTTCAATTTATATCATTTTGATACGATTGTTAGATATAATTTAATTTTGATGTAGCTCTTTTGATCAAATTTGTTGTTTTATATCAGAATTGTTGTTTTTGATGACGTAGATGGAGATATCTTTCAAATATCTACTTATTTTTTATCAGAAACTTTAGAGTGAAATGGCCAAATTTTTAATGAAATATTCACATTTTTTTGTATAACGTCAGGGAAATAGAAAGTCAAAACCTCCCTTTGCCAAAACTAACCTGTCCCAACAATATACCCCTTTTAATTCAAACAAGATGACTGTGATTAAGTGAAATAAGCGAATGAATGTCATTACGTAGTGTCATTGATGACTCATTTCTGTCATAAAGTAGTAATTTTATCAATAAGTAAAGTGTTTCATCTTATAATGTTATCCAGATTTGCTTTGTTTGTGTTGAAGTCATAAATTTTCTCTTTCACCTTACCGGGTACTATATGATTTTCATTACATTGTGTCCTAAATAGTCATCTCAACTTCCACAAGCTATTGGAATACTTTGTAAATTTGAGGTATTTTTTACAGGACTTGTCTTGAAAAATTGAAGAAAAACGCTTAATTTTCAAAGTGCGCAACTCCTAATTATCATTTGGTTAAAAGAGAAGAGCCATGTCTGTTCAGTCGAAAATATTACCTAAAATAATGTAAAAACAAGAAAATCCAGAAGGCGTGAGAATATTTGTTCTGGTTCTGGTTCCCTTTCAGTTGAAAAGCTTCATGAAGCAAGAGCAGAATCGATCCCTCTACGAAACCCTTTATCACTTGGAAGGATCGATTACAGCTTGAGAAATGGTTCTTATGCAGATTATGTGGAACATATTCTTCCTTACGAATCAGTGGAGAGTTGTCTTGAAAATCTTAAGAAGAAAATAGGATTAGATAACTGTTCAGTAGAAAATATTACCTAAAATAATGTGAAAACAAGAAAATTCCAGAAGGCTTGGTTCCCTTTCAGTTGAAGAACTTCATGAAGCAAGAGCCGAATCGATCCCTCTACAAAACCCTTTATCACTTGGAAGGTTCGATTGCAGCTTGATTATGTGGAACATAATCTTCCTTACGAATCAGTAGAGAGTTGTCTTGAAAATCTTGAGAGGAAAATTGGATTAGATAACTGTTCAGTGGAAAATATTACCTAAAATAATGTAAAAACAAGAACATTCCAGGAGGCTTGAGAATATTTGTTCTGGTTCTGATTCCCTTTCAGTTGAAAAGCTTCATGAAGCAAGAGACGAATCTATTCCTCTACGAAACCCTTTATCACTTGGAAGGATCGATTGCAGCTTCGTTCATATTGTGAAACATGTTCTTCCCTACGAATCAATAGAAAGTTGTCTTGGAAATCTTGAGAAGAAAATTGGATTAGATAGCTTAGGAAACGCTTGCTACATGAATAGCATAACGAAGAATTTCAAGAACAAGATTTTAACGATGAACGAGAACGAGAATGTTTCCTACTTATTCACCAAACTCAAACACTTGTTCATGCAGCTGCAGTTTCGTAAGAATGTATTATCTTTACCACCAACCGATTTCCTAGAGTCTTTGAAGTCCACTACATACTCGTTAGGACAACAATCGCTCTGGATTGAATGATTCCGTACAGTCTATCTCATCTTGTGTTTGTAAATCTTCTGCTGGAAAAATCCTCACTTGTTTACTTTGTAGTGAATGTTCAAGAGGTAGCAAAAACGTATGTGAATTTCTAGAACTAGCGTTTCTTAATGTGACTAATAACCAGTCCATGCAAAGCTTGTTGTTAAATCATCTGAAAATGGAATGGATGATGATCAACTGCATTGCCAAACATGCGCCAAAATAACTGACTGTAAGAAAACAAGTATATCTGAAGCACCAGTCAATCTAATGATAACACTGATGATCTTCAAACATGAGTCAACCTCTGATAGAAGCACCAAACTCTTACAAAAGTTAGAAATAGATGAACACACAATCTGGCAGACCAATCTTATAGTTTTCATGCAGTTATTGTTCAGTGTGGTTCTGGCATTGAATCTTGTCATTACGCATTGGTCAAAGACGAAATGGACTGGTTTAAGTTTGACGATAATCGTGTCACTAAATAATCTGGCGATATCTTGAATGTATTGGAGTATCTGGAGACACCCTACATTTTGTTTTATGGGAGAGAGGACGTTGGCGGATCTAGATTTTGGTGGTGCTGCAGGTTTTTCCAGGTTTTCCTGCAGCTGAATAAGCAAATGCACCACTGGAATGAATGAAATCGCCCCGGAGCGCCAATTAATTTTTGTTGTTTTATACTTTCATAGAAGTTGAAACATAGAAATTTTCATATTTGTGCTTTTTCGAAAAAAGATCGTAATGTTTCACTTTCAAAGGATAACAAGAAATTGGTCTGACTTTGCATACTTCAGTGTGGTATATTTCGGAACATTCTTCATTAAGGTTGGTTGTGGGTAGGATAATTTTGCGATCACATATTGAAGTATCTAAAATCGAGTTTTATATTAAGATATCTATCAGTTGCCTGTATACGAATATATTGAAACTATTTCTGTCTGATTTCAGTGTATTGTTTCAATTATAAACCAGTTGCTGTAAATGGTATGAAGGTTTACAACATAAAGTAACAGTAGTTATCCTTGGATATGATTTATAAAGACTTGCGACATTTTTTACCCGATGTGGGTTTTGTGTGCCGAGTTAAGGTTTCAATAAAAACGATACAAGGAATTTGCATTACAACAAAGCACAGTTATTGACTCTCAGTTAATGTTACTTTTGAATTCGAGATTGAAAGGTGATACAATAGTGTGTGAAGTAGGTTAACACGAAGAATAAAAAATGGATATCGTGGCTTGACGTTTGTTTGATTGTTCAACGCGACAACTTTCACTTTGATAGAATCTCTTAAGTGCCTCAAGGATTTACTCATCATGATGCTAAGAAAAGAATACGGTTCATATGTAGTGTGTGTTTGGAAATTTGTGCCTTCAAACAAGTTTTTCATATTTATCCAAAAATTGTTCCAATTCAATTATGAACATTATAGTAACAAAATAAACGAATTTATTCATACAATGTTTACAGCAAATATCCAAACGACTGTTAATGAAAGGAGATGAGAGATTGAAAAAGAGAATGAAAAGGAAGGTCAGTATATTGGAAAAGGAGAAATCAACAAAAACACTAGAGAAAATATAAGATATCAAGCAAATCACAAGAGAGTTCAGAAGAATTCAAGAAAACTCACGATGGAACGAAAATATCAGAACTCAGTAGAACAAAAGGGGAAAGATTAAAATATAGAATCGAATTCCCGAATAAAAAAAGTAGCAAGTGAGGTAAATAGAAAATAAAATAATTAAAAAAACGTGAATCAATCAAAAAACACTGTTTCAATGAATTGGTTCTAGCCGTGAAGGCTATGCTTTTATATCAGATCAAAAAATTCAACAAATGATATTAAATACATTATAAAATTGCAAAAAAAAGAAAGAGAAGCTGATCCCTATATGCTTGGATAGGAGGGCAGCTTTCAACAGGGAGGCGAAAAAAGAAGCTCTATAACTTTTTTTTGTATTGATATATTTGTATGTTTTATGTTGGATGATGGATGAACATTTATTTTTCTAAGTTTGCTAAGTTTGCACTGGTCAGACCCTATCCCCCGAAGCCCCGATACATTCAGAAGGGCTTGTACGTATTATCAACCAAAGACCACTCACCACACCTTATAGTGGGTGATCATTGGGTCCGAGGATCATGTGCCCTGGGTAAGCGCCGTGAGCCAAGAATTATACACTTCTGCATTTGTCCGGCTAATATTTCTGCCTTAGTGCCGCAAGCCGGCCTGATTTCGAGAATCGGAATAATGCCGGGGATCAATCCACCAGGTACTTCAATAATCAGAATAATCATCTGGACGAAGTGGTCTGGAGAGAGTCTGCGAGGTTCGAAGAGAAAACCTCGATATTTTATCCATTTTTTCTTCTCTTTCCATGTGATATTCGTCTCGCCAGTAGCTGAAAACTTCATGACAAATATTGTTTTGCTCTGGTGCTCGATAAGGACTACTCGTTTTCCCGGAGCGTAGGGCAACACTGGTGTCTTGTCAATAACTTAATAATGCTGTATGTGATAATAAATCACTCTTAGGGCCGCGTCGATGCATATTGGCTAAGACTGCATATGCCAAATATGCTAACAGCAAGTGCATTATGGTCTCACTATCCTGGCAGGCCATGATGAATTCCTCAGTTTTCGACTTCAGCCCACTCGACCTAAGAAAAACGAAGGTCTGGCGCTTTGATAAGCCAAAATCTTCAATGTTGTTGCATTGGCTTAGCCTTGTGTTGCCGCAGGAGTGAAATGATATCGGCAGCTTCCATATGGGCTTTCTGCTGAACAGGTTCCAATTCGGTGACAGAGTTGTGATATTCCTGCTCTCCATCCATGACCATTCTGTCAAAACTCAAGAGTCCACTGCCTCCCTATTTTCGGGTACAACCGTGGTATGAATCATTGGAATTCCAAGGTGCATCATTTTTCGGGTCTTTACTCCAGTCTGTACTCCAGTTACTTTTTTCTGTTCGTAAACACCAAAAAAATGCTCAGCGGTAAGAAATTGTTCTCGAATGAAGATACATCGTTCTATAAAAGTGGTATTGACATGTTAGAGCAGCGCTGAAGTGGTTGTGTCGCTCTTGATGGATATTACGTTGACAAAATAACCACTTATTTCTCAGTCCCGGAACTTTTCAGCCCGAGTGTTTTTATGGTGTAAAGCTCGTAGTAGTTGCTGAATTGATAAAGCAGTTGGAAATGAGATGCATAAAATGATCAAGCAACATACTGCATGACTTTTCTTCTATAAAAATTGTCCAATTGTACATTTACTATTTACGTACAAAGACATTGTTTCGTTTTAAAACGCGGCATTAAGTAGAACTGGTCCAGAGTTATAATATAGAGAGGATGTTTCCGATGAATCACTGAAGAAATTCACCGTTGAAAAAACCCCCGATGCTTCGTCCATTCTATAATAAGTTGATAACCTTTGCGATTGAGGTTGAGACGATAGTCCATCAGTTGTTTCGTTCGCGGTCAGCACTTGGTGCAAATAATGTTTCGCGTTCTTGTTATCTTGTTTACTGTTTTGGTGAAATATGTGTATACCGGGTGTGTCACAGCAAACTCCAATGCCGAATGTAAGTCAGTTACGCAGTTGTCAGAGAGATACATCAACGAATCCCTGGAAAATTTCCAAAACATCAAGGAATTGTACATAAGGAACGAGGATTCGGAGTTGATCGTTTTCGAATCTGCGTTTGCGAATACAAAGCAGTTGCAAACTATCATGATACGAAATAGCCGCATTCAGAGGATATACGAAAATACTTTCAAAGATTTACCATTGAAAGTTCTGTACATTAACTACGACGGCATTGAGCAAATCAACGCAGGAGCTTTCCAGAATTTGCCATTGCTGCAAAAAGTGGTGGCTAGCCATAACAAATTGAAAACTGTTCCGAGAGGAGTATTCAAGAATTTACCAGCTTTAACAACTCTAACACTGTCCCATAACGATATATCGTCCGTAGATGAGTCTGCTCTGGAAAATATTTCGCTGTTGAGTAAGTTACACCTGGATAATAATAAAATCGCTTCTATTTCTATGCACCGAATGCTGAGCAATCCTGAACAACTGGAAATTCTCTGGCTCCACAACAACAGTTTGACCCTCTTAACTAATTTTATGCTACAAAAGCTGACCAAGCTGAAGCTACTGAATTTGGGATTCAACGACATTACCGCCATAGAAACCAGTGCGTTCGAACAAACTCCACAATTGGAGACCTTAGTTTTGACCAACAATAAACTAAAAGAAGTAGACGGCAATATATTTCCTAGAAGTGGTATGAGCTACCTGGACAAACTGTACTTGGATAACAACGAACTGATGTTTCTACCTTCGAGCTTCTTCTTCAGACTGAATTATTTAAAATGGGTTACCCTTGTTGGAAATCCTTGGGAGTGTGCTTGTCTTGACAATATCTATAGGATTCTGATGGAGAACGAGATTACAGAAAAGTGTCAATACACGTTTGTGACAGGCCGAAGACCGATTTGCGTAAGCAGGGATGCTACGAAAAGAGTTTGCAGCTACAAATACGACAGCGAATTGAGTACGATGTATATTAATCATAAACGAAAGTCTCCTATCAATGTTAGACCACTAAGTTGCATTTTGTGATAAAGAGTTTGAGAACATATTGTAAGGTTGCTACCAGACATTTTTTTATAACTTAAACTCTAGCGAGCAACATGAAGGCAGTCACTCTGAGCTAAGTGGGAACCGATAAGTAGTTAGACTATTTGTTATTTTCGTATTTATGATATTGACAGTGACACCAGATAAATTTTTGTATTGTCTGTAACACCTATTTATTATTTACTGATGTTTGAAAATAATTTACTATGCTGTCAAGAAATTAAAATTTATACCTTCTGAAATTGAATCATTTACATCTTTGATTGAATAAAAATATAACTTGAAAAGCTATATATTGATCAACTGACATATCACAAAATAATAATTGTAATTCAATCGTTTGAAAATATCTCTGATCGGGCAAGAAACCTGTCATTGGTGGTAAAAAAATTGAACTCCTGGATGGCAAGAAGATTCATGGACTTCTGACACCAAACAGTTGTTGGGCTACAGTAGGGATGTGTAACAGGCCTTCTTGTAGGTCACTGTCATTTGAATCATCATATGCAAAGACTCGGACTGTCGGAAGACAGTGTATGTCGCCTCTGTTTGGAAAATGATGAAACAGCAGATCACATACTTTGTGCCTGCCCCGCTGGGGAGCGAATCAGAATTTTAGAGTTCGGCAGAGCCGTACTCTTACCAGATGATCTGAAAGACCCCTCACCATACAAACTAATCGCCTTTGTTAAGAAGCTGGGTTTATTTGGTCGAGTGTGAATAGGTGTAAGCCACAATAAACCCTTGCGAGTTGCGGTGAAGGGTCGAATAGACCAACTCAATTTGGACCTAACCTAACATAACGTCCTAGACATGAGTGTACAGAAATTTTCGTTTGATCTCATGAAACTAAAGGAAACATTATTCAAATAATGGAACATTCTAGATTTCAAAATAATGAAATTCCAAGTGAATATTTTATGTGGTTTCTTAATTGAAGTGTATTTTTCTGATTATAAAATGATTCAAAGAAATGCGAAGACAAGTAGTAAACAAACTTTTCCCAAGAAGATAATCAAGAACACTAGGTATAAATTATTCAAATTTAAATAATGATAATGCAACAACAGAGTTAGTAAACCGTACTGTATTGACTGATTGACAGCGAACCGTCAGGAGGAAATTCCAAAAATCCACGGCCTTCAAACTTGAAGAATAGTCACACTGAAAACCTCGGTCGCGAAAGCCTTAACCATTTTGTAATTCATATCAGTTTTTGTTAATCAATATTTTTCTCGATGTTTTTTTACTTCAAAAGTCGAAACGAAAAAAAGTTTCAGAAACGGTTCAGAAAGGATGTATATGAATACGAATGGAAACTTATCAGACGTGAAGATAATATGAAATACATGTAACTGGTTTTCAAAACATTATGAATATCTTCATAGTACGTTATCTCTCCAAACAATCCATTGGAAATTTCCGCTGGTCCAGTTTTGTCTCTATACGCAGTCACATGAATGTAAATAACTGCGTAACTTATTTCGTAAACATTTCCAGAAATAGAATTTGTTCTTTTCGTCGAGGGTTTGTTTTGAGCGTAATAGTTGGAAAATGAAAAACTAAAATATTATGAAAAGTGAAATATAGATAATTACATTCATGTTTGATCGGACTGTAATACTTTGAAAGTATATCATATTACTAGAATTAGGCTTTAACTATATGAACTAGTAAAAATACAGGTTCTTCATCTTATAAAACAATACAAGAAAAAGATATCACGACTTGAAAATGATGTTTCAAAAGCATTCAGTGAGTTTGTTTCGTGTTTAATTCAATATCACGTTTAAAAGAATCATTATAAACAAGACCACAATAAAAATTAAACGACTACTTGATGGGTTGAAAAGTTAGTAGGCTAACACACAGATGGCGCGGCAAGTATTAAATCCGTGAGTTTTTTAGTTAACCATAACCTTCGAAAGACACGTGTCCAAATTTCACAGCTGTCGGACTATTAATTTTTGAGATAGAACATTTTGAGTGGAGCAATTTTTATTAGTTTGGAGAAAATGGACCAAAAGGAATTTCGTGTATCAATAAAGGATTGGTTTTGGCGAAAATAAAAACTGCTGAAGCCATGGCTATAATATGGGAAAATTTTTATATAAAATAAAAAGAACTATAACTCAAAATCTTTACGTGATGGAAAATTTTTGATGTTAAAGTCGCAGTCAGGATGCTTTGAACTCTCATGTATAGCCATTATAATATCAGTCGCAATTTTTTTTTCTTATTTGTTGGCTAGAGTAGTCTTTAGCACCAAAAGCAACATTCTATCACCAATTTAGTCCAAAATGAGAAATAATGTTTATTCAATCAGTAATTGTCTGTTCACCTTTTTCTTTTTCTATCAAAAATGTAACAAAAATGATATTCACACTCTGAATGACAATTGACTGGATGTTGTGATAAAAATTATGATATGATATCGCCAAATCACACTTGAAAGTATGTTATACAAAATCCAAATTCGTTTCTCAAGAGACACAACGAATCTATGCAATTCATGAATCCAGATGATAAATGCGTGTCAACATATAAGATTTAAAAATACGTATGATTTAGGTACTAGTGGTGTTTGTTGATTATTTTTATTGAATGGTCAACTCATAATCAACAAACGACATTGAAAAAAGCCAGTAAATAGTTACAAACCAATAAAAGTTACTTTAGTTCGACCGGTAAAAATAAACTTTCATGTTAGTTAATCCGGCCAATTTGCACTAATCATTCTTTAATTTCACTGCAAAAATGATTCCACGAGAACTAAATTTTTAATGAAACTCGTTATAAAAGTATCGAGGCCATCAGATACGAAATATACATTAGTTGCCGATGATGAAGAGAAATTAATTTGCTGAATTTGTAGCAATGACTTATGAAAATACTTTCTTGCACTTCCATACTTTTGTTGGTTTGGTAATGTCCCGAAATCAGTTCGACCATGTTCAGACGTCGGTGGTTCAGTGCTTGATCCTAGTTTTCTTTCTCTCTCTCTCTCTCTCTCAGAAGATCGGTTCAGTCCACTGCCTTGGGGTATTCTGCTATCTTCAAAGGAATGTCCTACTTCTAAGCTCCACTTGTTGCTACATAGGCTCAGGAAGCAACCAAGTCTAACCAATCACGATCAAATGATAATGAAACAAAACTAAACCAACAACCGTATGGAAGTGAAACTTAAATTGGTTTTACCTCCAGAGAAACATTTGGACTTTGTACACAGTAGGAATGAACTGCTAACCATGGACGTGGCACATCTAACGTGAGAAAATAAAAAATAAAATACCAGTGTTGTTTACCTCCGTCGCTACCTAGTTAATATTCCAACCTAAAAATGCAAACCCTTACCTCCATGGAATGAATTGATGCCATTTTTTGTGCTATAAGTACACTCAGTCTTTGGTCGGCCAGTTCTCTGTTCAAGAGAGGTCTGGCATTGATGTATTCTTCGATTCTTCCACCTGGAAAGATTCCGTGAAGTTTTGGCCCCAGCCCGCGTTCGGAGAGGAGGGTGAAGATGACGGATTCAGTGATTAGGGCTTCTATGGCTCCCTCTCCATGAGTCTGGCCATACACCCTGATGAGGACTTCTTTGGGCTCATCTTGAGTTTTTGGGTCAGTCAGAAGGTTGTCTGGGAGGGAGACGTGATAAAGGAGGTTGGACAATCCACCACTGAAACAAAAACATGTTTATCTAATATGTATACAGTACCATAGATAACTGATTTGTGAGAGTAGATTTATCACGAATACAGAATGTTATGCAGATTGGATAATTCAGTTAATTGAATAAAACTATGTAAGGAAAAACCAGTGCATTCCGCTTACGAAGTATGTTTCCATTAATTGGATTCAGAAATTTTCGCAGCTTCTGAAAATTTGAGAAAATTTCCTTATATGGAAATTATAACTATTTTATTTTTACAGATCTTTGGAAAGTAGCAATTGTAACTAAAGAATGATCACAATATGTTGTTTATCATTAAACATATTCACCGAGACTCACGCGATTTTTCTATTTGTCTTCAGTCTCCCCGAGAATATGTTTATCAAATTACTTTTTCTACAAGATAATAATGGCGTCTATAACTTCCTTGCAAGCATTGTTTCTCAAACAACACACTTGATTTCTTTCACTGCTATCTATCCAACAGAATACACTTCGTACAGTTCAACAACGTATATCTTTGTTCGAATTCACCGCTACTTCGGGAGTTCCGTAGGGCTCTATTTTGGTGTTATTTGTTAATGACGTTTCTCAATATATCGGGCTTTCTCAATTTGTCCTATATGCCGATGATCTCAAGCTTTTTAAAAGAATTGAAAGCGAAAAAGATTCTGATGTGATTCAAGATGATTTCAATAATATATCTACCTAGTTTTCAGTATCTGGCCTATCTCTCAACGAAGCTAAATGCAAAATAATGAGTTTCACACGAAGGAAGTCACCCACTATCAAGTATCTGACTGTTATATATAAATGAGCTTTGTCTCTTAAATCTAGTTGTGAATTCAATCACGATACTTGTTTGTTACTCTTTAACTCCTTTGTTCGTTTTAAGCTCGTTAATCCTTAGCTCGCACAAGTTTCGACTTCTGAGGGTTGTCGTTCGTAGGAGTGCGACAGCTGCTTAACGGAAAAACAGATTTTGAAACAGAACAGATATGGTTGTGTCATTTGGAATCCAAAAATCGTTTTATATTCTGATACTATAGAAAAAGTCCAGAAACGATTATTAGGAACACTCTTTCTCAGAAAACACAATGTCTGGCCTTTATTTATATCGCATTCTAGCCAATTATAAGAATTTAATATGCAACCATTCAAAGTCCGCCGTGAGTCCTCGAAAGTGATTGTTGTTTTTAATATTCTTAGAAAACTGAAAGTACCTGTAATTCTCTATACTATCGATTTTATTGTACCTGACTGGGAAGAAGGAACAATCTATTTCGTTACTTAAACAATTTGTCTTCTCTTCAAGAATGTTTCGAAACCGTTAACAAAATGGTTGGGAACTGTCAACTGAATATATTCAGCATTACAGAGGGACAACTACATCGATTGCTCAAATGTGTCTGATTTTTTTTAAGGTCATTTTATTATTTATTGTTTTATACTGTTATATTTTATATCAATTTTAACTGTATCAATGGTACTCAATGAATAAATACTATATGTGAGGAACTTTATGCATCATGTAAGTGGAAACCATTCTGTTTGTTGTTCAGTACAAATACATTTTTCTATTCTATAATTTCTCAAATATTCCAATAAACACCTAGTGTTTGGCATGCCGGATGATAGCTCCCCACATATATAGCACTTGTATCTAGATATGCTGAAAAACCGTATCAGTCCTTATGAATTTTCAACGAATGCTACATTTCAGCGAGATGGAATACCTCTTTATACAGGCTGGTTCGGGAGTGGCTGGATAACATTTAACCTGAATAGGCCCCTTAGATTAGCCCCTCGATCATATGATAGGACGCCTTTGGATTTTTTGTCGGGGTTCATCAAATCTAAAATATACGTTACATAATTGTATCCGTTCTGCAATTAGGGATAGAATGAATATATCTCCTTTTTCAAATGTTGAGAGTTGGGAGGACTTTTTAAGTGCACACTGTATAATGTGTATTAATGATAATGTATCGACATGCAATTATGCATTAGTCAAACGATACTGTCGTCTGTACACTAATAATCATTTAATGTAGCTTCGTGCCAGGAATCGCACGATGAAAGGTAACCCCTCGTTAATCCTCAGCAAGTACAAAAACACATTTGTTAAAATCAATTCAACTATAATACGAGTAGCTATCACTTCAGTTGTAGGGTCATAAAACAAGTACGTTTCATTTTGTCAACCTCCAAGAACGAGGTTTCTGAAAACTATTTTTGGGTTGTTTTCGGCCCCAGTAAAATGTTAACAAATTTTTATCTTTAACAAATTTTTCATTTTCAACTTGATTTTGATATTATTTTAATGACTGTGAGATAATTTATCCGAGATTAATTAACATCAAAGAGAATTCTCAATAAGGTCCGATTCACATACATTATACGAGGGACAACAAATGTATGTTTAAGATATGCTGTGGTGAACTACAGCTACCATTTTGTATGTATATAAGCTTGGTTATTTCCTATACATTGTTTTTTCATTAATTTCGGGATATCCAAACGATATATAAGGAAAAAAATAAGCTTGTTTTCTTCCAAAATCTGCATCTAGGGTATCTTAAACCCAGATGATAGACACATAACTTTATGTTCCCTCGTATAATGCATATGAATGACGTCAGTAGAAAATCTGTTTGACGTGAAATTATCTAGGATGAATTGCTTTCTATTTATTGAGGAAGTTTTCAAAATCGGGATGAAAACAAAAAAGTTATTCAAGATCATACTTTTTTGACATTTCAAGGTGGAGTGTAATGATATTGTCACAAATTTGAAGGTAAAACTCTTGTTGAGTACCGAAACGACTACAGATTTCTGGAAAGAACCGTCACACTATACAAGCCGGCTTCTCCACTCAAGAGGGCAGTGGAGGTCAGAAAGTGAATCGAGCGGTCAAACAAGCAATTCAAATAGTGGAAATAAATTAGTTTGTGATTATTGAAATATTGTCGAAAATAAATTTGTTTAAGACAGTTGATTCTTTAATTCGTTACAATATCTATTCAGGAATCGAATATTTCAAAATGAAAGTTTTGAACCTTCATCTCTCCCAACGATCCTGCACAATAGGACCAGTTGAACGCCTGCCGGTAAGTATGCATATATGCAAAGGCTTCTTGTTGATCTAGCAGCAGGACCACACTGAAGTCTGGCAAAAATATCCTCTGTGTTTTATTCAGCATAAATGCATGTCAGATATAATTAATGATGAGTCCAAACAGAACACCATGCTGTCCCAAGCTGAGATCGTCCACAGAGAGGAACACTGGTTCAAGAGGAAGTTCAAAAAAGCGGCATATGTGTTATCCAACGACGCATTCAGCCAAGATAGCGTAGATATTCGCAACATAGGAAACCTTCAATTAAGCGAAGAAACGTTCACCTTTCACTAAACCGATAAAGTGGAGAGAGGGAAGAGACGATTGTGGATACTAACAATAAAAACTTCGTGAAGTAACCTTGTTTGAAACCTTCTATGATTTTTATTTCATTTTAATTGGTCTATTTTTAATTTTTTGCTTATTTTTATTTTATTGTTACTTCATTTCATGGTTTATTGCTCAATATAATTTTTATTTTTAGCTATTCATTTAAATTTTTTATTTTATTTGGTATTTCAGAGATTTCAAATCAAGTTGTTTTTTCCTAGAGTGCGGTTGCTTCTTTGCATGATCCACACATCTTCGTGAAGAGGTTATTCTTAAATTAACTGCCTTCCACTTCTCATGTAGGAATTCTGGGACACTCTATATATGCTTTCAAAACAAGTACTTGATAATGCATACATACTTTCACTTTTCCTTAAAGAGATATAAAGTGATATCATTTGAATCCTGTTGAATATATAGTGCATTTCTTTAATGTCCCCCCTTTTATTTTTCGAAAGGGTTAACTGCAAATATTGAAATTTGAGATAATAAAATTAATGCATGAATACTTTATTTTGAAGTGAAATTGACAGATGAAACTTTCAAGATGGCGACGGGGCGTTTGGAGCTTCAAAATGATGTGTCACAAATGATGTGACACATCATTTTGAAGCTCCTGACGAATACTTCACAACCCTAGAATATGAAGTCAATATCTTCACCTACTACAAAATGGCGGAACACATTAATATCGATATTTCTAGAAATGTTCCTTTTTATCTGCCATATGGCAATTCCAACAACCCGATAAGGTTTGTTAAGATTTTTTTTGTTTATAAAAACGACAAAAAATGTCAGTACGACAATGGAAATGTTCAGTTAGAATATTCTCGTTTAGAAAGGTACAACGTCAACAATCTCTGAAATGGTCAATTCTCGTCCATTGGAAGAAAAAATTTAAGCGATTTTTATTTACGGTGCGACGCGTAACTTTCACGAGACCGAAAGAATTTTCAATAAACGTTTTACGAATCTTCCTATCTGTAGAAAATATTTGAGGGAACTTGTATCTAAATTCACAAGTACCGTAGTGTACATAACAAAAAGCCCCCAGGTCATCCATCCATTCCGGAAGAACAGCAAGTGCAAATAATTGGTGAGATGGATTTTGAAAAATGTTTTGAGTCTACTTACGTATTTTGATGCGAAGATTACGAATCCGAAAGAAAAAAGTAGCGCTCTCCCTTATTTACAAAGTAACAACCGTTCAAAGTTTAGAAAAGGGCAACTTTTCAGCCTTCTTTTTCACAAAATAAACTATTTAAAAACACAAGCATTTATTCACTAGGTCACCTTTACATCTTATTCCTCCTTCACTTTTCACTTCAATATTCAACATGTTTCTTATAAAAAATTTAATTTAGAAACGAATGATTCTCCTGGTGACATTCTTCTATTTCTAGGTTAGTTACTAGTGACATTTCAGAAAAAAGCGGTTGGTATTTGCCGCCGCGTACTATTTCAAATTTGTAATACACCACGAAAAACCAATTTACGATCTGAATAATGAAGGTAAAAAACATTTGAATTACTTTAGGAATATTGACTGCATCAGTCATACCAACCATGCCATTAACCTTAAAAACGTAAAATACAGAGACATGTAACCAAAAAGCAGCTCCGTATATTTTTTAACATTTTTATTGGAAAAATGTTGATTATTTAAGTTAAAAGTGTCAAAGAAGGAGGAATAAGGTGTAAAGGTGACCTAGTGAAATGCTTGTGTTTTTGTGAAAAAGAAGGCTGAAAAGTTGCCCTTTTGACGGGTCGTAACTTTGTAAATAAAGGAGAGCACCGCTTTTTTCTTTCGGATTCGTAATCTACGCATCAAAATACGCAAGTATACTCAAAAATGTTTTCAAAATATCTTTCTACTGTGTGGAGACTTTTGAAGAGGAATAGGTATCATAAATACAAAATTAAAATGGTTCACCAATTAACTGAAGATGACCCTGATCGAAGAATAGAATTCTGCGAATTAATTGCAAGGCATCCTACCTATCTCCACAATATTTGTTTTAGTGACGAATGTCCTTTTTTTAAAACGGCAATGTTCACAGACAAAATCGCCGTTATTGAAGTGACATCAACTCTCACGTTTTCCGGGAAACACATACCCAATACCCAGAAAAAATTACCGTTTGTTCAGGAATATTGGGAAAGAATATTGAACGACCTCTATTTATTCATCAAAATTTAACAGGGGAACTATATTTGAATATGCTGGAAACTACTGTTGACATCACTGAAAGCGTCGAAGCGAATCCTAATGAATTCGATATTGATATTGTATTCTAACAAGATGGAACACAACCAAATTACTCCAGACAAGTAAGAAACTATTTGGTTTATACTTTCCCCGGTCATTAGATTGGCCGTCGAGGAGAATAGCCAGCCCGCTCGCCAGATTTGACACCTTTGGACTTCATTATGAAGCTATTTGAAGCAAAAGTTGTATGAAACTGAACCTGCTTCAATATAGATTTACGGCAGAGAATAATAACTATTTGTAGAGATATTGACGTTACTGTTTTCAAAAATATTCAGCGTGAAATATTGGATAGGCTGTTCATATGTCAAGAAGTTCAAAGCAACCATTTCGAGCACCTTCTGAACTGACCTCAAGCTTATTACCTCATATTATGTAGTTAAATGTCAATGTATTCATGCAATTATTAAAAGTTCCGCCATTTTGTAGTAGTTGAAGCTATTGACATTATATCCTAGGGTTATGAAGCATTTGTCAGGAACTTCAAAAATATGTGTCACAAGACCTCCCGTTCCATTTTTTTTCCAGATGGCGCTTAACCGCTATCTTGAAATTTTCATCTGTCAGTTTCACCTCAAAATAAAGTATTCATGCATGAATATACTTTATGACCATAAAATTATCATGGTTGGGGACTTCAATATACCCGAATATGCATCTTATTTAGATAGTGATCGATGTAGCCCACAAATTACTTCATTAAATAACATATCGGAGTTCTTTGGTCTGTCACAGTTTAACTCTGTTTTCAACGATATGAATAGACTCTTAGACTTGGTGTTTCACAATCACTTTTGTGTTGTAGAAAGATCCTTGAACCCGTTAGTAAAAGAGGACAGTTATCATCCTGCTTTAGATATTACCTGTGAATTAAACTTCAAATCTAGCTCGAAGGAGAACTTCGAATTATGTTTTCAAGGTGCCTACAATTTCAAAAAAGCTAACTTTCCGCTAATGTATGAGCTGATTTCTAATATTGATTGGAATTTTCTGGGCGTAATCGGCAATGTAGAAGATGCTTGTATATATTTCTACGGAAAATTGTACAATGTTTTTGATAGCTGCGTACCAAAATTTTCTATAAAATCCAAAAATAAATATCCAGCCTGGTTCGATACTGCATTGATCAAGAAAATTCGCACTAAAGCAAAATTTTGGAATAGATATAAGAGACACAACGACACTCACTCTTGTCGCGAATTCAAACGCCTCAGAGCGGAAATCAAAAGAGACATTGAAATAGCTTTCGAGAAATTTATTCAGAAAACTGAAAGTGAGATAGCTCAAAGTCCCAATAAATTTTGGTCATTCATAAACAGTCGAAGAAACTCTCGTGGAATAGGAAATAAAATGGTATATAAAGATAAATTACTCAATAATCCTTCTGATATTCTTAATGGTTTCGCAGACTTCTTCAGTAGTTCCTATACAGTGTCAACATCAAATGATGATGTGAACAACATTAGTGATATTTCCTGTCTAAATATTGAAAATATTAATACTGAGGATGTTTATCAAACCGTAAGGAAATTAAAACCTAAATTCACTGCTGGACCGGACCTTATTCCAGCGTTCATTATAAAAG
Source organism: Leptinotarsa undecemlineata (assembly GCA_015342065.1). NCBI lineage: Eukaryota > Metazoa > Arthropoda > Insecta > Coleoptera > Chrysomelidae > Leptinotarsa > Leptinotarsa undecemlineata. The sequence continues at coordinate 52,567 of WOGP01000007.1, forward strand.
ATTGTGCTTCAGCACTAGCCGAACCTTTAGCCACTTTAATAAATTTGTGCTTGAAAACATCAACTGTGCCCTCTATATGGAAAATGTCGAAAGTCTGCCCGATTTTCAAAAAAGGTGATAAAAGTGAGATTAAAAATTTCAGACCAATTTCTATTATATGCAATTTCTGTAAAGTATTTGAGATGCTTCTGGAAAAACTAATATACTGTCATGTATGCAATATTATAACTCCTAATCAACATGGATTTATGAAAAAACGTTCAACGGTCACCAATCTCGTTACCGTTACACAGTTTATTTCCAATGGTATTGACCGTCGGTCTCAGACTGATATAATCTATACCGACTTTTCCAAAGCTTTTGACAGACTTGACCATAATATCTTGCTCAACAAGCTTTCAGTTTTTGGTCTATCCAATAAACTTCTTAACCTTTTTAAGTCCTACTTTGAAAATCGAATGCAGTATGTCCAAATCAACGGCCTTAAGTCTGTCGAATATTTAGCCACATCTGGTGTGCCGCAAGGGTCGAATCTGGGTCCGCTATTGTTTAACATCTTCATTAATGATATTGAGGCTGAAATTGATGTCGACTTTCTCTTATATGCAGATGACTTGAAACTTTTTCACTACGTCACAGGTCTCAGTGATTGCGAACGCTTAGCTTTAAATCTACATCGTGTTGCTGCATGGTGTCAAAAAAATAATTTATCTCTCAATATCTCTAAATGTAATGTAATGTCTTATTCATTGAAATGTAATCCGATATTACACAATTACAGCATAGACAATCAAGTGTTGGAGAGACCTAATACTCTTACTGATCTG